>OVAN01000255.1:0-70660 GCA_900406275.1 Anastatica hierochuntica | reverse complement strand
AATTAAAAGTTCTAAACTAAAATAAATTTCATAAATATAGTAGTGTTATATAAATTAAAATGCATTTATAAAATAAAAAAATGCCGGCACGGAAGTGCGAGTTAAAAATCTAGTTTAACCTTAAAATCGACCTATATTTATTTAGATTGCGGTTTTCAAAATTTTAGAACCATGTCCACTATATCGCTCATAGGTAAGACATTAGAGTTAACAAGTAGAATCCATTCTTACGTGAGATATAGCCAATTGGTGAACTACGTTAAATCTCTGTAATGCGTTTCGCGTTCTGTTAGTTTATTCTTCTTTTACATGCGTCATAAAATAGAAAGAGCCTCTCGGAATCAAGATTTGTATCAAGCAAGATATATCCCTTTTGATGGAATTATATACAAACAAACAAATCAAATAGATTATAACACACGCAACACAAGAATCGAAATTTACAATATATCCTCTCAAAATCCAAAAATGTTTTCAAAAACCAATAAAACTCACTCCCTCCTATGCCATGTTTGGGAAAATACCAGAGAAGTTTGGGATCTTATCAATGTGTTTCAACGCATTCTCGGCGATTTGTTTAGTTCTAAAATCCGCGTTTTGGAAAGCGTCTACAAGCGCGGCGCTCACGTCCGGTTCTTCTGCAACCTCTCTTGCTATCTCTTCAATCCGCAAGATCCTTTCCACCACCCAAACCGCTCTCCTCCTCAACCTCTCTGAACGGTTCTCAGTCAAAACGTTTAGTATATGCGGTATCCCGTCCGCTTCATCAAGTATCTTGACTCCTTTCTCTACATTTAACCCGTCTTCTAATAAGCTCGAAAGAGCCGCAAGTGCGGCCTCAACCACTTTCTCGTTTTCATGGTCCAATAGAGCCACTAATTTCTCCACAGCTTTTCCTTCGAGGAGGCAAAATGTTTCTCTTATCGAACATACTCCCTGGTGGATCTTGCACAGTCCGGTTGCAACGGGAGGTCTGCTCATACACGAAAAAATCGAGGTCCAAAAGTTCGGTGGAGGTAGGTCGGGCATCCGCGATAGCTTTATAGACTCTAGTGAAAGATTCTCTAAAGCCATAGCAGAAATCATCTGGATGTTATCTTGACCATTTGATTGAAGCAGATGAACGAAGAGCGAAGCAACATTGTACTCGCGGCAAAAGGTAATGGCACGAGTCTCATTGTCGAATGCGAAAGTAATCCTAGCAAGTATACGCACAAGTCCTTCCAGAAAGTTTCTCTCAAACCGCAGTCCCTTGATTTCGCCTTTGCGGATTCCAATCACTTTGAAGATGATTTTTTCGAAAGCACCAACGCCTAACAATTCCTGAGTAAGACTCAAATCCCTCTCTGGCAATTCAGCTAAGAGTCCAGCAGCCGCAGCTTGCTCTTCGGTGATTGGTTTCTTCTCCGAAATGATTGCAACGAGGCTTCCGAGATGTCCAGAAGTTCCCCGTAAGGCGTTGGCTAGTTCTTCGCTCATGAATGGAGAAAGGTTATGAAGAAGCTTTATGGAAGCCAAACGCAAATCATCATTCTCTCGGACATCAACGAACTGAACCAAACTGATACTAGCACCGGATGTTTTAACCGCGGAAACAACATGTACAACCGTTTTGGAGCAACCAGTGAGTCCAACAAGAACCTCCAACAGCTTGCACTGGATCGCTGGACCCGTGTTGCTAATTAGATACAGAAGATTCTCCACTCTGTTCTCTGAAACAAGAGTGGCTTTATCAAAGTCATATCCAATGTTGACAATGTTAGCGAGAATAGTAGCAGAGACTTCTTTCAACCGAATCGGAAGTTGGTTTGGTCCTACATAAAACAGATCTTTGATAAGTGGAGGAAGAACTCCTAAGCTGATTAAGATCTTAGCACTGCCATCAAACGATGAGATTTTGTTAAGAGCTCTCAAGGCAGCTTCCCGTTGAGGCATGTCACCATTTCTCATAAGTTCGACAAGCGAAGAACCCACACTTTGAGCCACAAGAACCTTCACATCGTTATTTAATGGAAGCTCCCCAAGAAAGGAAGCCATAGAGAGTTTTGTTTCAGGTGAGCCTGCAGATGAAAACAAAGTCAAGTAAAAACCAATTCCATTGGCTAATTGGTAAAGAAACTAGAGAGATTACCTTCAAGGATTTTTCGAAGAAGAGGCTGGAGTCTACCATAAGAAGCCATCTGCCGAACAATCTCCTCTGACTTCTCCATGTTCTCCAATGTTCTCTCAGCTTTCTCAACAATAGAGACATTCTCTGACTTGCTGCTTGTTAGACCAACCAATAAGATAAGTGCTCCATTAACCGAGACAATCTTCTCGCACAAAGCTTCTGATTTAGAGAGCTCAAACAGCAAAGAAACAGCAGCTTCCCTCCCCTTTGATGGCTCCTGTGATAAGAATTTAACTAGAGTACGCAAAGTGTCCCCTTCAGCTAGTATCGCCTACAAGACGCCGAAACTTTTAATTAGCATCCATCCACTCGAAATTTCCATTAGATTAGATAGAATCCGAAAGACAACCTTGCTCTCTTCATCTCCCTCAACAACAACTTGAAGAGTTTGCAAAGCCTTATACCGCACATTATGACCAGTACTTTTTAACATATCGACAACCATACGAATAAGCTGAGCGTTGTTGTTACGCACGCCATGCCTGTTTGATCGGATGTTCCTCCAAACCTGCCTCACAAGCACCAAAGCTTGCAAAATATCCGCCTCAGAGTTTCCTAAAAACAGCGATTGGCGAGCAATGTCGAGCTTGGCAGCATCATTCCTTGATCTCCATTCTTGGATTGTGTTACGCAGAGCTATACTCGGGCTAACATCAGAGCTACTCAGCTCCTGTGAAGTTAAAGGGCAAGTCAGAGATCTCCCACTTTCTCTACATCCCTTGAACCATTTTTCGATAGCTTCACGCTCGAATGTTCGGCCATTCTCTATAGTTACGGGATCGTGCATAACCTCTTTTGTTAATGGACAGATGAATGCTTCATAGATATGATCTAGCTTTCTCTCAAGATGAGAACTATCATCTGATTGGCTCCCATCCCAGCTTCCTTCCATCTTAATCTTGTAGAGTCACTTCCATAAAAAGCAAAATATACACATGAGACAAATCATTCAAGATTATGCTTCAAAACTTGAAGCAGAGCACATAAGAAGCAAACATTCCAGATTTAGCTTTAGCTTTTTGGTTTTTTCTTTTCACAAAATTCCAGAATTTCAAACAAAACTACGAAACATAAAATCTGAAAAAGCAAGAGTCTCCTAAAGTCATCATTTCAACATGAAGTTCATGAACCCTAATATAGCAAGATTACTAAGTTAAGCAAAAAAAGGAAACATCTTTAAGAAAGCAATTTTAAAAAACTTCAATAGAGAAAGAACACAAACCAGTTCCAATGGCAGAAGCGACTTAAAGCTAAAGAGAATGGAGGAAAATACAAAAACCCAAGTTTTGATTCTTCGAAAGTTGAAAACTTTGGAAATGAGAATTGCTTAATCTCATAATCGAGTATAAAACGAGCGACGAAGAGGTATGACTTTTTCGTCGTCCATGGATCTGATTGAAAGAAAGAAGTTGATCGAGCTTTACTTCTACTCTCTTCTCGAGTTAGAATTTAACAGAGGTAAAGCGAGAAGAAGAAGAAGATGGAGAGAAAGATCCAAACTTTTTAAAATTAAAAAATTGGGGAAAAGTATAAAACTCCGAAAAACGTTGACTACAAATAAAAAGTCTTAAGAAAGAGAGAAGAGACGTGGAGCCCACCAAACGGCAACTTGATAAAACAAAAAGACAAAATAGTCTGACCGGTGTTTTCACACTCGACTTATTCGGGTCACTACCCACCCATAACTATACCGAGTTTTGACCCGGAAAGAAATCTTTCGATTTGGGCTAATGGGCTTTGCTAAGATCAATGGGCCTTTTATTAAGTTTGACTTTATTCGTTATTGTGTGTTATCATCAAACGTATCTAGAGAGAGAATGTATGTCAGATTGATGGCTTCTGGAGTACAGCCGCCCCAGTTAATCGGTATAGTTGGGTGATTTTGGAAAGAGATGGAAGACGCTAGCAATGCCGAAATGCGGAATCAGAAGCTTTGGTTTGAACTATATAATGCCAAAAAATCGCATCGTCTTTGGATATTTCCTTTGCAAACTGCGTGCAACTATTGTCAATGGTGTCAAATACGGAAGAGCGACCAATTTTTGTGTTAGAGCTTGAAAAAATTATTGCACTTAAATATATTTTCTCGATATTTAATATTTTTTATATTTCTCGCACTATGAATACTATTTACGGTTGATCTTGCAAAAAAGCAAGGTCGAAAAACTCTATTACTACCCACGCAAATAGCAAGGTTTATCAATCTGCTCCTCCTATCAGAGAGTTTATTACCGGAAGATTAATAAATGAGATTTGAAGAAAAAAACACAAATGTGTTTCATAAGAACATGACAAAGATACATTAGGAAACCCCATAGGAAAGACAAACTTTACAAATTACAAATAGTACTAAAGCTATTGTTCTCATCCAAAACCAGAAATTTTAAGGGAAAAAAATTTGTAAGATCTTTAATTTTATGCAACAACCATAAGTACTTTATATCAAGCGAGGAAAATGGGTTAAAAAATATAAAGAATTTAGAAAAAGAAATGGTAATAAAATGAAGCTAAAAAGAGTTCCAATTATCTGACCTTTTCTTGGGGCTTTTATCATCAGAAGATACTTTGAAGGGACCTGTGGAACCAAACGGGTCTGCATCATCAAACGAGTATCCATGGCTTCCACTGAAATCCTTTGTACTGTTCATCGAGTCGAATTTTGAAAGCGACGGACCACCGAAGTCTCTGCTACTGTTGATGGAATCGAACCTTGAAAGTTTCTCAGCTCCAGCGAAATCTCTGGAACTGTTGATCGAGTCGACTCTGGAGAAGACAGCTCCACCGTAGTCTTTGGAGCTGTTGATGGAATCAAACCAAGAAAGTCTCTCTGGATGCGAGGAAGAGAAACCGGCGCCAGCTTCACTACTGGTGTTGAAGGAGTCGAATCTTGAGAAGCTATCAAAGTTATTATCTCTGGTTGATGCATCGCTGTACCGAGGCGGGGAGTTCCCGAATCTTGACAGTGGAGTGTTGGGCACTGAATCATCAAATGCAAATGGGCTCTTTCTCTGAGTGGCAAAGCTTCTCGAGCTTGGAGAATCTGCGGTTCCCGAGTTTCCGCCATAATTGCCACTAGATCCAAAATAATCTCCATCCTGCCATTGCCGATATTTAAAAGGCTAAGCTTAGTTAAGAGGTAACTTAATAATTCAGCATACTGAAGGCAAAATGTACGTATCAAATCTGAAAAGAAGCATGAACTGAATCAAGACACAGGTTTTTTAAAATTTTGTATAAAGTTAACGATCAGTTCAATGTCTATTCGATAATAACGACAGAAATGTCGGTTTAGTTTTTCAATGGATGGAGTAATTTGCGAAAACGAGAGACATTGTAGATTCTGTGCTAACCTGGCTTTTTGATGCATCAAATCCCCAAACTGAATCCACATCATCGTTAGTATCAAATGCACTTGCCCAATTCGAGTCATCAAAGAATTCAGAATTCTTCCCCGGAGAATAATCTGGAGATCGGATATCAGTAGCTGTCCTAGAGACAGGACTGTCTCTAGGACTTCTTCCTGATTCATCTTCACTGTGAGTTGTCCCGTACTCATTCTCATGATGGCGGTCTGAGGTTTCTGAGAAAGGTCCATAATTCTCATCTAAATGAGCCCGCGAATCAGGTGACCCACTACCGTCATCCACCTTACCGTTTTCATTCTCACCAGAAGAGTTTTGCTCTTTTGATTTGTCAAAAGTAATCTCATTGCCAAATCCTAATAGTGAGGAGATTACCAGTCAATGTCCTTGTTATGTACTTATGTGCCTAAGTATAAATATCTAAATGTAATAGTAATAGAAACATAGGAAAATATATCGTACCTTCATCTTCAAACTTATCCCATTCCTCATCCCAAAGAGCTGCCCCTTCTTGAATTCCAGGCTGCCAACCTGTAAGTCACAACATTAACAGTTTCCAAATGATTTTTTTGGTTTACCAGAAACAAGTAATTTGCACTATAGTCACAAGGCGACAGGATCATATGTTGTACCAGCTGGAAGGTCTACAAGGGCCTTCGACTTAACCTCCAACCCGTGTTTCTTGCAACGTTCAGCTAAAGCCTTCATCAGCTCTTCTAGATCTGACTGTATTCTATCAGCCCGGACCTAAGTATGTCCAGTAAAGCATCAAATCAGGCATATACAACAGATACTCAATAGTTAAGTATCACATAAACATAGAGAATACCATGTACCTGAAGGAGACCATCAGCACTGCCACCTTGCTCCATGTTCACAATTGCTTGACTCAACTCCATTTTGCGCCCCTAGAATGGTTTAGCAAGACTTCCGTAAGTAACGAATTCCGTGAGAGATATGTACAAAATTATTCAGAGCAATTTAGCCAGCAAAAGTGGAAGATGTGACAATTGGGCTATAAACAAGACAAGATGCTCAACATTATCCAGAGAAAAAGGGAAAAAGAACAATGATGAAGTTTGGATAAACGATAAGCACAGTATTTGAGGAAAAAAAGTACATAGAAGAAATAAAGAAAAAAAAATCTACGGCTGGAATGTAGATTAGGTGTTGCATTGCCACTTCTATGTGGCAGCCTACGGATTTAGTCATACCTCAATCTCCCGGAATCTCGCCTCTTCAATAGTTAATTTCGAACCTATTTCTGCAACTTGCTTATACTTCTCCTCATACTTCTTTGCCAATGTTTCAGCCTGCAGCAGAAAATTTTCTGGATAAGACAGAATAGCCTCTAAAGAAATGAGGAAAGTGATTCGCAATGTAAAAGCACCTCACGCTTATCAGCAGAAGCCCTTTCGGAGATCTCGTTTAATCTATTGTCACACCTGCTTTTGTACAAAACCTAACAAAGAGAAGCCGAAAACTTGGAAACATAAGAATTGGATCTCAGCACAAGAACTTTACTCTCTGACATACGGAATGTACATATAATCTAAAATAACAGTTCAAGCTGAAGAACTAGCTCTAGATTGCTCATAGCAAAGCCTAAAATAGGAAATGTGCTCCCATACAATAAGGTCAGAAGAATTTAAGGGAGGACAAGAATTTTAAACTTATAAGACCATTACTTAGATAACATCATTTCTCACTCCTCAAATAACAAGAATAATTTATAATGGAGTACTCACAATATCCTGCATTTTTGTTCGGTAGTATTCAAGTTTCTCCCGGGAGTCCATATAGGTATTCTGCTTTTCGTCAACCTATAGAGAATATAAATTATTTCAAAAGCATCCAAGACAATACACATGAAAATGTAACTCATCTTTGCTTGACAACAACATTTTCTTCATAATAAATATGAAAACTAGATAAAATTACCTTGACCCCATCAGCTGCTGGTTCTTGAAGATTCGAACTCGCTGAATATCCATTGCCTAGATGATTGGCAAAAGGATCATCCGAAGCTGGCACTTGGTTCCTTTGCTGATTAGATGCTATACCGCTGCTCGGGTGAGAAACTGGTGCAGGAACTGGTGGCCTCATACCAGTCGGTGGAGTGATTGGCCGCGCGCCCATAACTGGCTGCTGTGCAAAACCTTTCAATAGAGAAATTTGACTTAAAAAAGTATCACGGAAAGGGAGAAGATCACTAAAATGCATGAAAATCTGAACAATACCTTGACCAGATCCCCATCCAGCATTTGCATAACCATGACTCGGTGCGCCTGAGATAGATAACAGTGTTTCATCAAACATGATGCTGCTAGGAAGTGTTGTCGGGAGAGGACGGCCTTCTCTATACCGCTCCATCAAATACAATGAAATGCAGAACTCCCTCAGAGAAAGCATAGTATCATTATCCTGATCAGATAATTCCCACACTTGCTTCAATACCTCTGGAACCGAGCAAAAGGGAAATATTAACATAAACACTTAATGGCCTGATCACTTGCACATATTATTAAATGAACATAAACTTCAGAAGGGTAGATAAATTTAACATAAGAGAACATGGTCTGTCCAATGAAGAAAAAGGACGAGAAAAAAAAAGTTATAGAAATGATCTCTCAATCTAGATTTGCCTCTAATTTCAACAGCGGTGACAGTTCACTTCACATACTAACGGAAAAATATACTCTGCCTGTAAAGTGAACTCAAAGATCGAAGATCCATACCCCTGGGTAGCCTCCAGCTTAAAAACAGATTCCTTGCCTGCTCACCAGTGATTTTACCATCCTTGTCGCTATCAACTTCCATAAATACCTTTGTGTATTTCTGGACATCGGATGGTTTCATTTTTGGCCATGGAGGCTGATTATTTATTGCAGGGGTTGGGCCATATCCAACTGCACTTCCAGGTGGCAGACTGGAAGATGGACCTTGAGAAGACACTGCAGGCTGTGAGCTTACTGCTGGCCTTGGCTGCTGAGGCCGATTTCCCGCAGGCAGCATTGAGAAAGTGCTCTGCAGAGAGTCGAGAGCATTAGGCTTCGATGGAGGTTGAGTTCCAGCAGAAGCAGGAACAATGGCTGAACTGATTGAAGAATTACTCAAAGTGGGTTCTTGTTTTTGCTGGAAGGAGGAAAACATGTCAGTTCCATTTCCAGACACAACCAGCGCTTTTGGATCAATTTGTGATTCTGGTTTTAAGCCAGAAGAAGGTGGTGCTAAGCTGCCCCCTCCAAAACCTGACGAGTATCCGCTATTGTTTCCAGCATACAAATTATTAACATTGAACGTTGAACTACCAGTACCAGATACACTAGTTGGAACCGCCTGAGGAGGACGGGTAACACTTTGAAATTGACCTGGTGAGGGACTTGGTCTATATTCTGGACCCGCACTTGGTCTAAGTGAAGTCAGCCCCGATATCCCTTGGTTTGGTCTCATTTGCTGGTTCTGTTGAGACGGAAAATAATTCTGATTGACATTCGCATTTGGAGCTCCTGGTCCTCTAAACCCCAGATTTGGTTGCCCTGCTGCAGAAACTGGACCGCCCGTGGTAGCAGCAGGACTAGGCCGAGCTGCAGGAATCGCTGAGAGATTAATTTTAGGCGCTGGTATTTTGGCTGCAGCAGGAGTATTCAATGCTGCGTTAACAATCTCAGGTGTGAGGTCTCTCTTGCTCTGTGCTACTGTTACAAGTCTCAGGGAATTATAAAAGTCTTGCCGACCAAGGAAACCACTTCCTGATCGATCCGAAAGCGACCATATCTACAAAAATGCAGAGAACACAACTAATCAAATAAACAAAATCTTATATAGCTAACTTCGTTTCCAGATTCAAATACATAGCAACGAAGAGGAAGAACATACACAGACACATGGACCATAAGCTAGTCAGAATCTTACAATATAGAATGAAAAATTCAAATGGAAGAATCAGAATTTCGGAAAACCCAAATCAGATCTTTCTCCAGATAACTAAAAAATCTCACCCAGAAAACAAAATCAGAAACACAGAGATCGAAGAAGAAAAACCTGGGCGAGAACTTGCTTAGGCAAACCAGATCCTTGAAAAAATCCAACAGCTTCAGCTCCACTGATCCGACCATCTCCATCTAAATCTGCTCTCTTGAAGTACGCCTCGAATTGATCCATGTTCGCCATACGAGGAATTCACCGAAGCTTACACAAAAACTTGGAATCAGAGCTTTCGAAATCGATCAAAAAGTCTCCAGATTTCTTCTTGTCCAGACGAAAATTGCCGATTCGAACAGAGATGCACACGAATGAAAAAAAAAATTGACAGTGTAACACAGCGAAAGATCGAATCGTCTTCGATGTTCAAATTTTTTTAATGAAGTTTTTAACAATTATAAATGGGCTTTCAAAACAACTAAATGGGCTCGATAAGCCCACTTTAAATCCAACGTCACGATAGGTACGGAAGTATTACTGTTCTCTCTTAACGCTTACAAACTGCACGTCGTTTTTCCAAATTTTCTAATAATAAATGGGCTTAAAAAGCCCACTTTACATCCAACGTCACAGTAGGTATAAAAGTATCACGTTCTCTTTTAAACCTTAAGAACTGCACGTCGTTTTTTAAATATCATAGCTTCGGCAGCAACAATGGCGAGCGGCAAAAAGAAAGAGGGTAGAATTTTCCCGCGCATTTTAATTTAACATCGCGAAATCCTCCGAAGCTCATTTCTCTCTCTCTCCGACTTCTCTCATTCTCTTCCATTCACCGGCGCCGACGAAGGTTCTCTACGAAGATGGTTTCTGCAACCTGCAAATCAGATCCAAAGGATGAAGAGAAACAAACCCTAAACTCGAAAAACCCTAAAAATCTCTACAAAGTCGGAGGCCTTCAAGTGGAGTTTCCATATCAACCATACGGAACCCAGCTCGCGTTCATGAGCCGTGTCATATCTACGCTCGATCGTGCTCAGAGAGACGGTCACTGTCACGCCCTGCTCGAATCACCCACCGGAACGGGCAAATCTCTGTCTTTGCTTTGCTCGGTTCTCGCTTGGCAACAGAACTACAAATCGAGGCTTCTCAAAGGGAATTTGTCTCATTCGAAACCCGCGCCGGAAGCAGCCACCGATCCGTTGAATCATGGAGGCGGATTCATACCTGAAACGCAGCCCTCAGGTTTCGTCATGACCCTAGTGAAATTGCATCTATGATTTGGATTGAATTTTTCGTTAATTCGTTGTTGATCTGCGTATAGATACTCCTTTGGATCCACCTGAAACTGTAGCTAAGAAGAGAACCAAAGTTCCTACCATATACTATGCTTCGTAAGCATTACCATCAAAAAGTTCTGGAAATATTTGATTGAAATTACATTTTCTTGTTAATGATTGATTGGTCTTTTAGACGAACTCATTCGCAGATAACGCAAGTAATTCGCGAGTATCGGAAAACTGGTTACAGAGTGCCCATGGCTGTATTGGTAAATGTCAAATTGATTTGCTCTCTTTTGTGGATTTGTTTTATTGTTGAGATCTCATAAAAGTTGTTTTTGCTTTCTTCTTGTGTCCATTTTTGTCGTGTAAAGGCTTCACGGAAACATTACTGCACTAATCGTCATGTACATGGAAAAGAGAATGTAGATGAAGAGTGGTAATGTGTTCAATATTCATGCATGCCACTGTTCTTTTAAGTTATGGCCTTACCTTGAATATAACAAGAATCTTTGGTTTTTTCAGTCGGTTGCTTCTAAAAGATAAGACCAACATACAATGTTCCGAGTTCAAGTGAGTGAAAATCTAAATCTAAGTTCTTTCCTCTTTTGTCTAAGTTCTTTCAGATCATGTAACTGTTTCCCTTAAACTTTCAGGAACGTCAACAAAATCACAGGGCATCCATCACTTCAGCAAAGAGGTCACAATGAGGTTCACGATATTGAAGATCTTGTAAAAGTTGGAAAAAGTGTTCGAGGTTAGATTTGGTTTTAATTTTTTCTTCTAATTGATTGTTTTTTTTGTATTTCTTAATCCCAAGTAATTTTCTTGTAGGCTGTCCGTATTTTGCTGCCTGGACATTGGCAGAGAACGCACAATTGGTTTTTTGCCCTTATTCCTATATAGTCAATCCGGTTATTCGAGCAGGAGTCGAAGTAGATCTGAAAGGAGCGATTATAATCTTTGATGAAGCACAGTACGCTTCAGAACCTTCTTAGTTTTAACTTTTTTAAACTTTTGATTTGCTGGTATGAAAGATAAGTTGGCAATTTCTTTGTACTTGTGATGTTGATGGTTAAGGCTTTCCACTAAACACTTTCACTGTCCACAGCAATATGGAAGACATAGCTCGTGAAGCAGGAAGCATTAACCTGGAAGAAGAGACTCTTTTTAGTATGTGCTACTCAAACCATCCTTGCAGTTATTCATGGTTTTGTTCTCTGACATTTACTTTACTAACGTGGCTTAGTGGTATGCAGAATTGCAGAATGAACTAGAACACATGAGCGTGGCACAACCAATGGTGTATCAACCCTTGTGTGAAGTAGTAGAGGTAAGTCATTAGTTGCAAGATAATATCAGAATCATCTTTGCTGACTACTTTTAATATTGAGTGTTCTATGACTTTAGGGATTGATTAGCTGGATTGGAAGAAAAAAGGATTCTCTAGCAAAGCGTGATTTTCAACACTATTTCTCTAGGTAAGCGGAAACTTTTCTTCCAATCATTACTTAACTTTACAATTCAAAAAGGTTATGAATACGATGTTAGTTTATGTAGCATGGTGTCTTAAATGTGGTAAATATAGACCTCATGATAATCCAATAGAAATGTCATCTTTTGTGCATGTAGGCGTCATCTTCATTGATATAGGTAATGTTAACAGATATAGTCCTCCATAAACTTTTTCGTTATCATGTGACAGCTGGACTGGAGACCAGGCTTTAAGAGAGCTTGAGGAATCTAATATCTCTCGAGAATGCTTCCCAATCTTATTAGAATGCTTTACAAAGGTAAGTCATTTCTTCTATGTTATCTTGCTAGGCCCACAGGCCTTTATTCGATTGCTTCTATTTGACATTGTGCTTACTGGTAAAGGCAATCAGAACATCAAAGGAAGCAGAAATGGAACCAGATATGCCTTACTTGAGTGGGATATCTGTCTTGACATTAGAAGGTTTGTTGCGTCTTACTCACTATACTAGCATTGTTCTCTGTGATATTGCTTTGAGGATTAGAGCTTATTGCTCAATATTCATGCAGAGTTATTCGCTTCACTTACTTACTTCTTTTCAAGAAATGGAAGCCACATCTTAGATTACCAACTGGGCTTGCAACGCTCTACTAAAAGAGGTACAGGTGAATTTTTGATAGACTTATTTAGCCAAATGTATGGCACTTACCCTAAAAAAGGTGCTCATTGTTGTTCTACGGGAATTCAGGTGATTCTTCTGGTACCTGGACGCATACTTTCAGTTTGTGGTGCATGAATCCGTCTGTTGTTTTCAAAGACTTAGCTGATCTATCTTTATCCATCATATTAACGTCTGGGTAAGCAGTATCATTTTGCGTACTATTGCTTCTGCAACGAATTATGTCACCTTTTTCATCCATATCTTAAGTAATAACTGCTTGTTACATCGCTATATAAGTTCTTATTAGAAACAAGATGTCATCAATGTACAATGAACATACTCATCAATTGTTTGCAGTCCTATTTTTACTCAACTTTATATCTGTACATGGCATCCTACTCTTCTCCTTAATACATTGGTTAGTGGTTTGCTAGGTTTCCAAGGTTCTTGAGCCATTTCTTTCAGTCATGATTAAGTTTGAGTTTCTTGGTTGCGAAATATAGGACTTTGTCACCAATGAATTCTTTCTCATCTGAACTTGGGATGCAGTTTGGCACTTGTTTAGAGGCTCCACATGTGATTGATGTTAATCTGCAGGTTCTGCCTAAATCTCTCCACTTAGCAACATTTTTCAGAACTGAATGTATGATTTAACAGCCGTTTGTTCCAGGTGTGGGCTGGTGCAATCTCTAATGGTCCTGGTAATTATCCTCTAAATGGAAGTTATAAAACAGCTGATGCATATTCATTCCAGGTATTAGACATTTAGTCATTGGTTAAAGCTCTTTTAGTCTGTAAATGTGTTATTCTTGTACTGTGATGCATTATTTCGTTTATCATAAACGCAGTGCTCTACTTTCTTTGAAGGATGCTCTAGGGAAATCGTTGGAAGAAATATGCTCTATCGTACCAGGTGGCTCTCTTGTATTCTTCCCAAGCTATAAGTTGATGGACAAACTCTGCACACGTTGGCGTGAAACTGGTCAATGGTCTAGGCTCTGCTTGAAAAAGGACCTTTATGTTGGTGAGTAACAGCTATGCTCTAGGATCATGTAGAAACTGTTGCAACAAACTATATACTGATACACTTTTTTCTTTTTGAAAATCTCAAATAACTGTCCTTGTTTGCAGAACCAAGAGGAGGAGCCCAGGACGAATTTGATTCTGTTCTGAAGGGATATTATGATTCTATACGTGGAAAAAACAGATTGACTGGAAGAAATAGAAGAGGTAAGAAAGCAGGGCCAGTTAAAACGGAGACCAAAGATGATTCCAAGAAAGGAGCTGCGTTTCTTGCCGTGTGTAGGGGAAAGGTTTGCTCTTCTGTCTTGGTTTCTATAGTTTTTGCTCACTTAAACAGAGCAATTTGGTCTCAAGATATTGGTGTACTTGGAACCAATGATTATGAGCATGAAAAACTTGATGGCTTGAGATGATTTGAGTAAGTCTATGTTTCTTACAGGTTTCAGAAGGGATTGACTTTGCTGATGACAACGCCAGGGCAGTGGTATCCTTTTAAAATGCATTGTCTTGGTATTTTATTTTCTCATGTGGATGTCATTTTTGTAGTCATGCAATAAAAGCTTTAGGATACTATTACATAGTAGGATTTCTACTGCACAAAGTGCCTTATGAACGTGCTGTTAAACCTTGATGATTATGTACAGATAATAGTTGGCATTCCATTTCCAAACTTGTAAGAATCCTACTTCCCTTTTTAATCTTTCAGCTTTGTTCCAATTCCAAATCCATCTTGGAGGAACGGTCTTCTAATTAATCACTTTCTTTTCAGGCATGATATTCAAGTCGGACTAAAGAAAAAGTATAATGATACGTACAAATCATCTAAAAACCTCCTTGGAGGGAGTGAATGGTATTGCCAACAGGCCTATCGTGCTTTAAATCAAGCAGCAGGTACGGTGTTTGATAACTTGCATTCAGTCACTTGGTTTCAGTCAGTTTTAATACTAACAGGTTATATTTTTTATGGTATTCTTCTTTACAGGGCGATGTATCCGGCATAGGTTTGATTATGGTGCCATCATATTCTTGGGTAGTCATAAGATTTCAATATCTATGAATAGTCCTTTCTTAGCTCTCTTAAAACGTTTTGTTCAATCTAGTTATGATAGCTCTGTTGTTACTTTGTTTTGGTGTCCAGATGAGAGATACAAAGAGCAAAGGAACATAGCATCTATTTCAAAGTGGCTAAGGCAGTCAATCAAACAATATGATAATTTTGAAGCATCTATGGAAGGGTTACGATCTTTTTTCCACAGTGCCAAGGTTTCAAACCATCTCATTTCTTTCCCATGAAACTTTATATTAAGTAAGCTCTAAGATTCTTTGAGAACCACCTGCAGGAGCGTGTTGAATGTAAGATATTAAGTTCCCAGGATTATGCTGTTGAGCAGAACTTTTCCTCCCAAAACCAAAGCAAAGAATGTAAAAGGATGGAATATCAGATTGAGAACAAATTTAGTCATGTGGAACCAAAAGACGAGAAACCAAAAATGGTTAAAGTTTCTACATCCATGCGGCTTTATAAACCATCTCCAGGTGACATACCTTCTCAGAAATTCATTCAAGTTAAAGAGGAAGCTGAAAGCTATCATGTGGAACCAAAAGACGAGAAACCAAAAATAGTTGAAGTATCTACATCCATGCGGCTTAATAAACCATCTCCAGTTGACATACCTGCTCAGAGACTCATTCAAGTTAAAGAGGAAGCCGAAAGCTACCAAGAAGTTATTGACCTTGAGTGTTGTGTCCAACCTGAGCCTGGGTAAGAATACAATACCGTATTCATCTCAAAGTATACTGCAGCATATTGTATATGTAGCATATTTGCTAGAATTAGTTTCAACTACACGAACTAGACCATGTTATGTGAAATTTAAATTGAAAAGCTATGTAAGGTTATATAATACCAAATCTCAGAAAGCTTAAAAACTATCATGTGCAGGTATCACGAGGTGTCGTCAGTGACCAACTGTGATGAAGATCTAGAGACATCTCTTGTCAAGGAAACCTCTGGTATGATCAATGGAATTTCAGCAGCCAGCCCATGTTCTTGCTCAAAGAATGAAAGCTCTAGCCCAGCAACAATAAGTCTGAGATCTCCGAGGTCTCCTGATCAATTAATAAAGCAGCATATATCTACTCCAAATGTCAGAAAATCTCCCCTTGGAGCTGAGTCGTCTGTTGTAGTAACTCCTGAGAGATATTCCATTGGCGACACCCGTGATTTGACTCCAGAAGCATATTCATCTGTTAACATGAGTGTTAATTTCCATGCCTTGAAGAGAAGAAAGTTTACCAGCTCTCCGGTCATTGACCTTGAAGAAGAAAACAGTCATGCTCCTAGTACTACTAGACCTTTGGATCACACGAGTTTCACTAGAAAAATTGAATTCGGGTTAGCGAGAACTGTACCAAGACCCCAGAACTACAACATATATGCTTTCCCAGAAGTGAATCAGAAAGTGCAGATATCTTGTTCGCTCTGCAAAAGTTCATTAGGTCACCCTGAGAATCAAGCATACGTCAGTTGCTTGTTGACTTCATCGTCCAAAAAGTATGTATTGTCTCTTCTGAAAGAAACATCAGGAACCGCTGCTGCAGAAATGCCAACCAGTGTCTCAGTTATAATGACAGATTGCTCATTGGTTAATCAGAGACTCTGCAAGAGCTTTGAAGGCTCAAAAGGTCAAGGTGTTTGGTGCGAGCAAGATGGATGTGTTTTCAATACTATCTTTTGCCCTTTCTGCAGTATCCCAAACACGTGTCTCGGAGTGCAAGTCATGGCTACTGATTCGTCAAACGTCCAATTTCTGAGTAAAGTAAGCTTGACTTCAGCGAAGATTCATCAGAGTGCTTAAGTCTCTCATTTATGATTGGGTTCATTATCTTGAACTTTCGCTAAAATCAAGATCTAATTTACTTGGTTGCAGATTTTGTTCTTCGCTGATCATCTAGAAGTCACGAATGATGCAGCAAGCAAGGAAACGGCAATAAAGCAAGAGGTATCCTTGCACTTCTGCTATTTGCATACCATTAAAATCTTAGTGTCAAATTTGGAATCATAATGAGATTAGTTCCTTCAGGACAAAGCTTGACAGGAAATTTCACAAGTGTAGATCTAATAATGATGTGTCTAACTATAGTTTTTGGATCAACTTAATTGTAGGAACCTCTCGCTATTACTAATACAGTTGTTGATAAGGGTGATGTGTTCAAGTCAATAGAGAGATTTGCATACTCCCCAACGCAGCAGCACGATTCAGGAGGAGGCTGGAGGACTACAAAATCAAAGGTTTGTAATGACGATAACACGCATTCCGGTTTCAAAAAACTCTGTTTTCTAACTTGTCTAGTTCCCTAACCTCGGATCTTTTGTCATCTGTGTACAGTTGAGACTACCAAAACGCAATTTACCAACAAGCAAGAAGGCTTAAGAAAAAATGATGATCTCATGCATCAACAAGCTGAGCCAGTCTGATTCATAGTGAGCGATAGTCAAACCGGCATGAGAACTCTGCTTCTGTGGTTGAAGAAAGTTTTCGGCTTTTTGCATCTGAACGTGGCCAGTTTCGTTCGGAACATAGCTCGCGGCAATATCTCTTCTTAATTCAGGCAGCTCGCGGTTGAATTGATCATATATGTACATACATTTCATAATTTATTTGTATTAGATAAGTATTTGTTTCTCATTTTTATCTTTGTGAATCTAAACCTTTTAACCGTAAAGAAAATCCTTCTTTGAACTATGAAAATTCTGAAATGTAAAACAAGTTTTGAAAAAGTGATTTGCTTACTATGAGAGAGTTGAGAGAATGCAATTGGACAAATCATGGCAATCTCAATTATGCATCCATTAAGGTTTTCTAAAATACAACAATCTCTTCCCATGTAGAAGTCAAATTGAGAGTTATGAAAAAAGCAAAATCTACCATAAAAAAAAAAAAGACATGTTAGTCTCACAAACACACACACCATAATAACCTATTTCTTTTTGGATAATCAAAATATTATACTACTATATAGTTTTTAGTGAAAACAAAGAGAATATAAAAATTGGAGTTCTTCATCGTATCTTACGAAATTTAGTTCTCCATAAACTTCCCGTTATTCAACAAATGCTCAATCCCTGAAACCACCAAAAGAAATCATATGTTTTCATCTCTTCCTTATCCCAATCTATATATATTAGCAAAAATTAATAAACTACTTTTGCTTTATCTAATAGTGTTTTATGATTTTATCCAAAGCAAAACCCACTAAACCAAAATAAAATTTGCAAAACTCAAAACAATACCCATACACAAAAGATATTGTATCCACTAGTTTCAAAATTTTAGTCTTAATAACTAATGACAGAAAGTCTCATGAAGTTAGGGTTAAAACTTCGCCGGCTCTGAATCTCTTGTCAAAAAAAAACAAAAAAACTCTACATATCTGTAGCTAAATGAATTATTTGCCATTAGGTTATAGACGACAAAAAAAAAATGCATTGACGTAAAATTTAACGGAAAAAATTCAAAATAATAATATTTACATACCTAAATCAGGAGTTGTGAAGAGTATATGCTCATAAGACTCAAATCCACCAGAATCTCCACAACTCCTCCTCTCCTCCGTCGTCACCACCGCATCTTCTACCTGACCACTCGCCGCAGCCGTCGTCGTCGTTTGAGGCTGCTTTCGCTTAGACCGAGCTCGTCGGTTCTGAAACCAATTGTACACATTAGTCTCCGTGATCTGTCCGTGTTCAGACAACTCCGTAGCTATCTCTCTAATCCTCCGTCGATTCGGAGTTCCACTTCCTTCCTCGTAAATGGTCTCAAGTATCTGAAGCTGTGTCGATGTCGGAGTCCATCGATGCCGTGTTGAGATTCTATGAGCGCTTGATGATGCCACCATCATCGGATCATAGTATCCACTTCCGTTTGTATTCATCATTCCTACTGTATTTTCTCAATTCGTTATCAGAAAAAAAACTCATTACGTGAGTCTTACGTTTGCTAAACGCAATCGCAAATCGCTATCAACACTTCCAAAAACGACCAATAATATAAGATATAACATCTATAAATTAATATTTGGATAAATCAATATCTCCATAAATCAATATATTAATATTGTTTTTTCTAAACGTTATGCGGATCAATATTATTTTGTCAAATGGAATTCCAGAGGAAATGAACGCAGAAAATAAACCTTTAGCTACTTGACTAGAGACACTTTTGGTATAGGTTAATGTTGTTCTAAATTGAATTTTTGAGCTAATTTAGGTATAGAAAATAGATAACTCTATAAATTAATAAAATATTATAGTTCTGACAATATTATAGTTATAGAGATTTTGATGTCGATAAAAATAAAAATAATTAATCTAATTCGGTCAGGAGTACTTTATAAATCGGACTACATATTAAAGAAAATTATTCACCTAAAATTGTGTTTGGCAATTAATCGTGGTCTATGCAGGAGTGCAAACT
Source organism: Anastatica hierochuntica (assembly GCA_900406275.1). NCBI lineage: Eukaryota > Viridiplantae > Streptophyta > Magnoliopsida > Brassicales > Brassicaceae > Anastatica > Anastatica hierochuntica. The sequence goes on along the minus strand of OVAN01000255.1, from coordinate 51,292 downwards.
GCAAATTAATCAAACTGAGAAAAGCGTTTACCAAACCCAAACGCAGTTTTCACTCATTTTAGTACTACTAAAACAGCAGCTCAAATGAGTCAGGTGTGTGACTGGAAACAACGTTTGCATCCCAAAACGCTGCGTTTCGTTCTACTTTTTTCCATTTTTTTTACAAAGAAGCTCATACTTTCTCTTTTGTAAGAATGGAACATATATAATGATTGTATGTAGAAGACATACATGCGTACATACATACATACCTATATATATATAGAGAGAGAGAGAGGGAGAGAGAGTACCTGAAGAGAGAGAATTGTGAAGGAGGACGAGCTGGTCACAAATGGCAGCATAAACGGCGATCTGTTTACGAAGAATCTCCATTTGCTCCTCTGTCATCACTCTCCCACTCTTATACGCACCGTTTTGGATCTCTCTCTCCATCTCCCTTCACCGTCTTTTGCTTTTCTTCTTTTCTCTTTAGTTCCTTTTTTACCACCTTACCAAATGAAGGAGACCATGGAGAAAGCAAAACTATATTTATATATATATTTTTTATTAATATAAATAAATATCTTTTTAGTTTATTTGTTTACCGTTAAATTAATCACTTTTTGGAAAGATCTCTTGACTAATGATCAGTTACCCTGATTTGATTGTTTTTAAATTACCTATTTTATTAGTAGGTAATTAGCATTTTTAGCTGTATAATTGGATTATAACTGATCAAATTAGATTCTAATTAGAACCAAAATACATTAAATTATAACCATCCCGTGTAAAATAAAGGTGATAACTTGGATAGATTTTGGTCAACTATATTCACTGTTTTTTTTTGTCATCGTAACTATGTTCACTGTTTAGGGTTGAAATTTTCAACTTCTTAATCGAGTTTTACGGGTCAATAAATCAACTATTTGAAAAGAAAAATGTTTTTATCAAAAATCACGTATGTGTGATGACATATTAAAACACTGCACGTATTCGTAGCTTGTAGTATTTCGTAAAGTAACGCAAAAAAACTGTGTATTTTTCTTTGACTCTTTTTAAAATTATTTAGTGGTTAAGTAAAGCCGGAAGCAAGGCTTAATCAAGAGCTTAATATAAAATATTATCGTTGTGACTACTACTAATTAAAAGCTAAAAGAACAAGCATGCTTTCTTTCTTTTTTGTTTCTTCAAGTTGTGATTAAAGAAGAAAAATTTAGGAACAAAAAGGTTCTTTAATGAAAGTATTCTGCTGCGGATTTCACTCTCAATCTTCACTTTTTTTTATCTTTCATAAATTTTAACATGTCTTTGTGTAAAATTAAATCATACATCATCCATAGCACTACTATTTGTAGCACATAAACATAATTAGTAATGAGAACTGTAATTAGAGATTAACTGGTTTGGTTATATTAGTAAGAGTTAACCAAACATCAAACCATATTCTCCATTGAGTTATGCAATTAAGGTATAGTTTCATCACATATGTAAACACATGAATTTGAAGTCTCCTAATAAAAAGCATTGTTAACACGATGATAACGAGATTAACACTAATAATATTCGCCATGATCATACATCTTAACTCTAGTAAGCAACATGAAACCATATCAACATTTCATTGCACCTACGAGCTAATAGCAAAAGCAGAGCGGCAGAGGGATAAAACAAAAGCTAAATCGATATAATGTATATAGAGCTGTAGATCTATCATTCATCATCTGAACATTCTACATTCATTGTTTATTATTACCCATAGAATTAGTAAAAAAAACATCAGTTTAAGCAACCTCATTAACACTTTAAGAGAAAAGAACGAACCTTGATGCCGCATTCAACTTCTTAATTATCGGCTTCCTCCTACATATATAACAGAGTTTAATTTGCTTTATATATGCACCTGATGTCAATTAATTAAAAGAGTCAAAGCCATTTTTTAATGTAATCAACCTCATCTTTCTCATCCTCAGAATTATCTGCATCATTAACCTCAGACTCTGACTTGTCAGATTCTTCATCTTCTTTTGAGCCTTGTTCCTGAATATACAACAACACACCAACATTGTTGGTCAAATACTATCATTCTTCTTTAACCAATTACCACTTACTATACGAAAATTGAGTTATTTGCATTACCATTGTTGGTATATAAACATAACTAATATTTCACATAACTCAACTCTTCAATGTAATTATGAAAACAGATTACCATTTTCTTGTTGTAGGCTTTCATGTTCTTCTCATACTCGACCTTGCGCATGTCAGCCTTAGCAACATAAGGAGCCTTCTCCTACAGGTCAAAAAAACAATACATAAACCCTGAAAACATTTGAAATCATACACAAACTTGTATCAACTAACTTAGAGAAACATACAGAATCTGATAAGGATTTCCACTTTTCACCACCAGCTTTCCCAACCTGTTTTCAAATGGAATCCATTGTCAGGATAACTTCAGAGACAAAGGCTAAGTAACAATAGAATGTCAGAGTTATAAGATGGCGGAACCGAAACGAATCACTCACAGCAGCTACAGATTTGTTATTGGGGTGTTCCTTCTTGTATGTTTCGCGAAACTCCTCCCTTCAGATCACAAAGTTAAGAGGAATAATTAGAGATACTCAATGGATAATAGAAATCAACAAACGTATCAACAATGAATCACATCCAGAACATAAGGAGTAACTATAGCAAACAAACAAAGCTACTCATATTGCCTTCGGCAGATTCATATAAGCCAGATTCAAAACTTTTGACCGCAGGAAACACAGAGAATCGAAGAAGAATCCGAAGGCGATTAATAATTACATGAAAACGAAGAAGGCACTAGACGGCCTCTTTGGTTTGTTCGGATCCTTAGCAGCAACTTTGCCTCCCTTCGTCAGCTTCTTGGTCACTGAGAGCCTATCACCACCGCAAAATAAAAGTAATCGAAAGCTTAAGAATACTGAAAAAAACGATACGAACACGATCTGAAATCGAGAAAACAAAAACTAAAACAGAAGAATCGATTTAGCTGAAAACTCACTTGGAGCTCCTTGATTCAGTCTTCGATTTACCTCCTTTCATGTTCGATTCTGCAAGCGTAACACTAGATCAGCGAACAAAGTAGAAAATAGGAAACGGAATCAAACAGAGAAATAACAAAGAAGAGAGAATAAGACAATAAAATTTAAGAGTAGCGAATCGATTCCAAGCGCGAAAATAAACAATCCAGAGATCAATACGAAGAAAATCGAGAGGTTTTCGACGGAAACTAAAAACTCAACAAGCAGAAACGAAGGAGAATCGGATCAAATTTTACCTTGACGACGAAGAACGTATGGTTTGAAATTTGAAAATGGAGAGAGTCTTTGTGATTCGTACAACTTTGTGAATGATTCGAGTAAGAATTTCCCACGAGATGTAAAAAAAATATCGAGTTTTTAGGCGGGCTTTCAATTTTATTTTGACACGTCAGCAATCCGAGTGGTTCTCTCGCATCGTCACGCATTTTGATCCTTGACCTTCCGGTTATTTGTTTTCTTATGTGTTTGTAATTTCCACCTATTTACAGTGTTCTTCATAGATTTGGTTTAGGTCAATATTCGAACATTCTTCACTTTCCGATACTGTTATATAAAACAGAGAACGTAAGAAAAATAAAAATCGTTTTATAGAGCATAGAGTACATAGCTGCAAAGTCTTTCACCATCTAAACATTCTACAAATACACTTTCTCCATCCAAAGAGCTTTAGTACCAAAACGAAAAAGTAAAAAAGACCCATCAACATTTTAAGAAACAGAGAGAATTTTGCAGCCATTTATACTAATGCTATCAACTTCACCTTCTTTTAATCATCGTCCTCTTCCTGTTGAATTATATACATCAAAGTAACAGAGTTAAATACAGAGTCTTAACAATGTAATGATGTAGAATAACTTGAACAAGTCCACCGCTTTACCTCATCACTACCATCATCAGCATCATCTTCAACCTCTGACACTGACTTCTCAGATTCCTCATCTTTGTCAGGAGCTTCCTCCTTAAAACCACAAACATTTATAACAATTGGTCAACTTCTCGAGTAACTACTATTCATTATATTTGACAATCGAATGACATATATGATTTTTACCAGTTTCTTGTTATAGGCTTTAATGTTCTTCTCATATTCAACCTTTCGCTTCTCAGCTTTCGCAACAAACGGAGCTTTCTCCTGAATTAATCGCAAAACCATCCACATGTATTAAACTTTGCTTTACGGAAACAATGACATTCGAGATCATAACAAAACTTTAGAGAAATTACAGCGTCTGACATCGATTTCCACTTGTCTCCAGCAGCTTTTCCAACCTGTTTTACCCATCCATTCAAATTCATCATCAGAAAGAACAATTTTGAAGATCAAAGGCTAATGTATAACGCATTGACGAAGTTACACATTGACAAAACAAATTCACTCACAGTAGCAACAGATTTATTCTTAGGATGTTCCTTCTTGAAAGTCTCACGGAAATCTTCCCTAAAGATCACAAAAGTCAAACACAAGTATTAACACACAAGTAAAGTAGAAACAGTAAAAGAAAGAAGAAAAAAAAAAGTCATAGCAATCAAATCAAAAATCTCTCAGATTATATACTTTTTTGAATCCATACGAAAGCAGACAAAGGAATCTACTAATCTCACTAACCTTGAACAGTTTCGTAGTAGCCAGACGAAAAACTTTTGATAAACAAAAAAGTTTTTCTCATGGAAACTACTGAACAAAGAAAATTGAAGAGTCGAAGGCGATGGTTACATGAAAACGAAGAAAGCGCTAGCTGGCCTCTTTGGTTTATTTGGATCCTTAGCACCAGCTTTGCTACGGCTTGCTCCTTTCGCAGGCTTCTTGGTCACAGAGAGCCTATCAACACCACAGAGCAAAAGTAAACAAACCATGAACACGGATCTGAAATCGAGAGATCTACAAACAAAATTGAACAATAAAACAGAGAATAAATATCAAATCGATCTGTATGAAACTTACTTGGAGCTCCTGGTTTCAGTTTTTGATTTACCTCCTTTCATAATTGATTCTGCGATCATTTCACAAGATCAGACATCGCAAACATTTAGGAAGACGAAGAACAAAAAAGCTACATAATATTTTGTTTCTTCTACACACATAATCGATGATAGAAAACTATGAACAGTGACCTATAGAGCACAAATCGTAAACGTCACAAAGCAAAAAAACAAACAAAATTCGTTTCGAAACACGAAAAGCAGATCGAAAACAACAAAATCGAGAAGAATTCGACATGAATCAAACAAGAAAACGAAGAGAATCGAAGAAAATTAACTTACCGTGACGACGTTTGTTGAGAGAGACGACGAGTTTGCTTTGTGAGAAGAAGAAGAAGATTCAAGTGAGAGGCTAAGCGAAGAGGCTTTTAGTGGGAGAGGTTTGTACAAATATCTTTTTTGGTCAAATTAAGGGAAAATTGAAATTTTCGCACGGAAATGTAAAAAACTAAAGGGTTTACGCGGGATTTCAAATATATTTCGCCACGTCATCGATCCGAGTGATGTCTCATGATTGGCTATTCTCTTCTCAAGCTTTAATCTTTAGCCTCGCTTATGTGTTTTCCCTTGTGCTTCTTTCTTTGCGTGATTATTCAGCGGCAAGTGATATGACTTATTGCCCTTATTATTCTCGGCTTCCTAATTAACTTAACCATAGCAATAACTACGCATTAAAGATTCGGTTCGGTTTGGTGCGTCGGTCATCCGGTTTACTTAATAATATAAAATTTCGGTTCGATTTGGATTTCTAAATATTTTTTTTGACGTCTGATTTCTAAATATATTAGGGTTCTGTGATATTGTATATATGAGGTCCTGCATCGCCGTCATAATCGTCCATGGATCTTTTGTCTTTCGCTTTGTCTTCGTTTATGCTTAAGGGTTTTTGTATTTACGTTTGGATTGGTTTGAACAATGGTGTAGAGAGAGAGAGGGAGAGCAGATGATGGGATACACTTGATCTCTGAATTTTACAGGTAAGTTCGCTTGTTGACAAACTATTGAGATGCTGATGCTCTCTCTCTCTCCCCGACTCTGCACCAGGATCGATGTCTTGTTTTAGACTGAGTGTAGAACATCTCGTATACTGGAGAAGTCAAGATTAGAATTAGGATTATTAGAAATTGCAGTAAACGTGTTCGATGAAATGCCCGAGGGAAACTTAACCCACGTGTGTAATTAAGCCTTTGTGGAAATGACCGGGTTTTGAATTTAGTAGGGAAGTGTTTTTGGCTGGTTTTAGGCATCAGAGATAGAGAAAGTTGTAGACTTGTAAATGGCACTAGGTTGATTCTTAGGTGATATTAAGAAAAGAATGCCCCAACTGTCTTTCTTGATTATTGAACGATTTAGTTAGAGACTTAGAGTTATGAAACACAGTCATATAATTGGTTTAAGATTTGATAATGTCGAGCAATGTATTGTTGTCAAATGAAATTTTACGATGGGGAGCTGTATGAATTTTGATATTAAATCATTGACATTCACGAGTTCCTCAAGGTTGTCTTTATCTCTTTGATAAACCCTGAGCTTGATTCAGAAAGTTGACTGTTTCGGGTTTTAGGCTGGACTATTCTTCCTAAAGATTGCTATGTATGGTATTCATTGACCATTATAGAGATTCAGGTTGTGTTTGAAAGCATTGTCTTTATACATCGTATTTATCGTTCCAATACTTAATACTATGAGATTGCTATGTACATATTCATTGACCATTAAAGAGATTCCGCTTGGATTTGAAAAGCATCGTCTTATACATCTTGTTTTATGTTTCGAATGCTTAATACTACTATGAGATTGATATGAGAAAAGTATGTTAACGACATATTTTTGTATTAGCTATTGTATTGACCCAAATAATTAAAGCATGAGATTGTTACTTGAGTATCTTAATTACTCAATTAATCAAAGATAGAGATTATGTCGTATGCATGATTCATAGCGTTATCGGCCTAAATTTATGTAATTGAAAAGGCCAAAAGGTGACATTTTGCAAGCATGATCATGATATGAAGGACTGTATTAACGAAATATACAAAGCAACCATATTAATTACTCTTTAATCACATGTTTAAACCAATCTCGTTACTATTGTAATGACTTTTCCCTCATTTATGGACGGATTTTGAGGGAAGAAAACAAATCAAACCCAGAGTAAACGACGCCGTTCAAGCCCAAATTATCAAATTTGAGAAAAAGTCAATAAAACAGCTTGTTGGGCTTAGCTTCGGTTCTAACACGGTCCGAATCCGTATGCGGCCCATTTCAAGCCCGAATTAACTCAGTTACTCAAGTCTACGTTTACCCTCTCCGCACGTGCGAGTTCATACAAAGTAAAAGTTTTAATTTTAATTTCGTTAAAAAGAAACGTAAGAAAATACAAAACCAAACGCTTCTCTAAGAGGAGAGAAAGAGAGAAAAAGGGGAAGAAGAAAAGAGAGAGAGAGAGAGGAGAGAAGATGGGTGAGGTAGAAGCAGCAGATACAATGACGAAGAAGAAGAAGAAAGGAAGACCATCTCTTCTTGACCTTCAAAAGCGAGCTATTAAACAGCAACAATTACAACAGCTACAACAGCAACAACAACAACAACATCACAGCAAAATTCAAGACGAAGACGACGACGACGACCATAGATCCGCTTCCAAAAACCCTAATTCTCTCAATCACCACCTTCCCAAACGCCGGAACCCTAATCTTAACGGCGTTTCTTCCGATTCCCCTTTGATCAAGGACGACGACGAAGAAGAAGACGACGACGAGCGGCGGGAGAAGAAACACAAGCTTTTGCACGGGTTAAACTCTCAATCCCTTCGACATTCTCTTAATTCACTATCCGGCGGTTCCGATCTGAACCTCGATGAGATCGGCGGTGGCCGCCGCCTTCACGGATCTGATTATACGGTATCAATTGAATTCGATTTCGTTTTTTTTCGGGAAGTTATTAGAAATTAGGTTTTGAAAATATTGTGTTATAAGATTTCGCGCGTTTGTTTGTGTTCGTCTTCTTCTTGAATATTGTAGATGAGTGTGAGTCACAGTGGATTGAGTTTGACTGAATCATTTTTTTTTTGTCTCTCCTTTTTTTTTATTGGTGAGAATTTCGTTATTCAGCTTTTGTGTTTAAATTGTTTTCCTTTTTTTAAAAACTCATATTATATATTTTAATTCTCTGGTATTTAATTCGTATCTGAATTTAAGATGATACATTTGTCTTTTCTGTGATTTTTGCTTTCTGTGTTTGTAGTAATTCAAGAGTCTTTTCAATGTTATCTTCTTCGATTCTTGGTTTAAAACATGTATATGAACAAGCTTCTACTTGTTCTCTATACACAAAAAGCTTACCTCTTTAATGGATTCTTGAAGTTGATGATGATGATGATGTTGATGATATAATCTGTTGGTTTCAGGGAGAAAAGGCTTCGAAAGCGACAGACATTCTTCAAGGTATATATATAATTTAGTAACCTTTGTGTATCTTTTATTTAATAAAATTCTTGAAAAGGCAACAGATTGAAACTGGTACGAGGATTTTATATAAAAGTGTGATTAAATTAAAGTTCTCTGTTTTGTGAATTTTTACATGTGGACAGGGTCTCTTCTGGAGTCTGGACCCACTTCTACGCCTTTGCCAGACAAAAAGTTGTTGTTGTTCATCCTCGATAGACTTCAAAAGTATCTCTTCATTTTCTTTAGCTCTCTGAGATTTTCTCATTTGTTTTGTCTTTTTGGTTATATTTTGATTGGTGCTGTTTTGCAAATGCTTGAAGGAAGGATACTTATGGCGTTTACTCAGACCCAGTTGATCCTGAGGAGGTGACTGTCCCTTTTTTGTTGATTGTTATCTCGTTAATGTTACATGGTTTTTCAGTTTTGTCTTAATCTGCGTTGTTTGGTCTGTGCTGTAGCTTCCTGATTATCATGAGATTATAACAAATCCAATGGATTTTGGCACCGTGCGTAAGAAATTAGACTCTGGAGCTTATGCGACTTTAGAACAGTTTGAGGTAAGTCGAGCCCATTGGTCTCCTCCCTGAACTTTCAGTGGGGTGGGGGGTGTTATCTTTGATAGTTTATGCCTTCAAGTTGGTTCTGCGTTTGGTTGGTCCTATTCTAAAGCTCTATCGGTAGCTACAGAAAAGTTTCGTTACTTGGTATCTCCATCTCGGAACTTTCTTATGGTCTATGGAGAACCATTACTTGATGGTGTTTACGTGCATTTCTTTCAGTTCATGAGATTTTTAAGGCTTTCTTAGTTTTGCTGCTAAGCCATGAAGATACATGTAGACTGCAGCAGACCTAAGGTTGTTTATGAAATTGTATATAATATTGAAGTAAATGTTCTGTTTAGACTCGAAGTTGTCTCCCAGTTTAAATGCATGTGATTTTGTGAGGGGATTGGTGTTGGAACAGCATTTTTCCCTCGCTGATAAGTTTCGCTTTTCGCCCTGTTCTTGAATTGCAGAGTGATGTGTTTTTAATATGTACGAATGCAATGGAATACAATTCAGCAGACACTGTATATTATCGACAGGTATGTCTTTAATTTGACTTTTCTCGTATCTATTCTGTTTCATTCCGTTTTTTTCTGAGAATACTTTTGGCTTTTAGGCACGGGCTATACAAGAATTGGCGAAAAAGGACTTTGAGAATTTAAGGCAAGACAGTGATGATGAAGAACCACGAAGCCAACAGCAGCAGCAGCCAAAAGTTGCCAGAAGAGGCCGTCCGCCAAAGAAACAGATTGATCCATCTTTGATTGACCATACTGGTTCAGAAGTTTCAGCTGATTCGCTCATTCCTGGAGGAGACTGCTCTAATAGGTTATTTGGTGCTTATAACCTACGAAAGACTCCTCCTTCGTACAAATTCCGTCAAGCAGAAACATCGGTTAGAATCAATCATAACAGTGAAACACAAAGTGGTTGGTTGATAGATTGGGAGAACGAGTTTCCACGTAAAAGAATATCTGCCTTAGCTATACCTTCTTTCAGACTTTTTTAGCCAGTATGTGAACCATCTTCTTGGTTTCCCTGTAGCTTCGGTTGTGAAGGCGGTTAACAAGTATGGGATGAAACATTTCAATGTTGATGATAACAGACGTGATACATACACCCACCTCTCGACTTCTACCCAGGAGCCTTCTGTTTTAACAACGCTTGAAGACGAGTTAAAACAGTTAATTCCAGTACGTTATATTGCCAACTTATCTTATCCATTCTATAGAGAAACAAGAGTCTGATCATTGTGTTTCCTTATTCATCAGGTCGGGCTGAACACTGAGTACGGTTATGCGAGGAGTCTAGCACGATACGCTGCGAATCTTGGACCTGTTGCCTGGAAAATTGCATCGAGGAGAATTGAGACAGTGTTGCCTTCTGGTGTCAAATTTGGTTTAGGTTGGGTTGGAGAGAACCCAGCAGGGCCTGAAGGAGATACTTCTGAGAAACAGATCTTATTAATGTCGTCGGGAAGACAGAAGTGTTCTAATGACTTAGCGTCTGATGATCATTCAAACAGAATCCTTTCTCCAACCGCTTCAGTCTCTAGCGCTTTCATAGGAAACAGACATTCTTCTTCTTCTCAAGGCAACGAAGAGAACAAACCACCACCCTCTCGCGACTTGAATCCAGAAACCGCGTACCCATCAACGTCCTCTTGCCAGCCAGGGCCGCTGATCAATCCGGAGAGCAGCAACGGCCCCATCCACGGATTCAGCCATAGTCCAAGTCAGATGCTTGGAGTGGCGAGGCAGCAACAACTAAAGCCAACCAACGAGGCTATACCAGGCTCGCAACAACAAGGTGTGTTGTTTCCTTTCGACAAACAGGAGTCCCAGCGGTTTCCGCCAGACCTTAACGCTAGGCTCGTGTCACCAAACTCCCCGGGGTCTAATCCGCAGACTGGTTCGTCCTCGTCGCAGCATCAGCATCCAGATCTGGCATTACAGCTCTGAAGATGAAGAATATAGGTGATGTTTGAAAGAGGAAGAGGCATTTTCCATTTGGCTATCTCAGCCATATAATTTAAGCTTGTGGGAAGTCATTGGCTTCTTTATTTGTTGTGACATTGAAAATATATGAGGAGACAAGTCTCTCTCTATTGTACAGATTGTTGCAACATCCAAATTTTTTTTTAGAGGTAAAAGAAAAAGAAAAAAAACCACAGTTGTTACTCCCAGGCCATAGGATATATATATAATTTGTATTTTAATTCTTTCTATGATATTCAGTTACATTTTTCTTTTTCTCATATAAAGCATTTAAGAAAGTTCATTTTGTTTTAATCCTCAGAAAGTCATCATCATCTTGATATGATAATGAGTGTGCGCCTTGAGGTATGTTAATTTCGTTCTTGTTGTTGTTTTACAACATGCCTTGTAGATTCATTTACTTCATAAGTTTTGACTATTGAGCAGGTGCACTACAAATTTGAGCTAATGTAAGGAACTCTCATCTCACTATCAATGTCATCGACCAGATGCATCAAATCGTGAGGAAAAAACTTACTAGCCTCTTGGAGTTACCGTGTTGTTGCTTGCTTGTAAGCATACGAGGAAGTGTCAGTTCCAGAAGTAGATGATCTCATCTTCATCTCTGACAAACCTTACACCAGAAGAGAAGTGCCAGAGGATATGGTGAATATCATCAATTGACCCTCTTCTTGACATACTGAACAGCCTCGTAAGTGGATTGCAGATGGTGTACGATGCAGCCAAGAACCAAGTGAGGTACTAAACCTATGATCTTTATCTGATCATTTCGTCGTTTGCAATCACAACTTCCCATCTCCTTACTTCTTTCTTCAATTTTTTATAATTCTCTCTATGCCGTGATGGAATAAGTAAACATTGCGGTTTATGAATCTGATTTGTTCGGTTCGTGAATGTCCTGAGAAGTTAGGCTCCCGATGGTGGTAGCAACCAAGAGATTCAAAGGGCGAGAAAGGCGGTTATTTTCCATCACAAGGCAGGAACAAGGAAGTTAACAAGAGCTCAATGAAAATACAGCAAACGAACGAACGAGCTGGGTTTCGGCTATAATGGTGGAGAAAAATATAAGCAAATCAAATGACACAGAAACTAATATCGTCAGATCATAAAGAGAATTTGTCAATATTTCAAAAACTAGCTTAGTGTATCTAGACATCTCTCTCTTACTCTCCTGTTCGCCTCTTTGTTAGAGAAAGACACTAGTTTTAAAGGAGTACCCAAAAACAATAAACAACAGATGCAAGAGATGCTGCTTCACCTGGATATTGCAGAAACATTTATTGTCTCATAATCGACGCTTACAAGCTGGTTGTAAAATCATTCATCTTCTTACAGGTGGTACTGCTCCCCTTCCTCCGATTCCACGCCCAGTAGCCGGAACCTTCACGGTAATAACACAGAGATTCAAAGATGTAACAACTAGTTAGTGACAACGACGAAGAAACAAGGACTTTGATATGATGCACAAGTTCCACTAAACATCCTAGCATTGCTTTCTTAAGCGCTGAATCATGAAGAAAGACTCTCGTAAAGAAAAGAAAAACAAAACTTACTTTCCCTCGCATCGCAGCTCTACCTCTTCCAACACCAAGCGATGAGCTCTTTCCCTGCATCGATTTGAGAAAGAAATGTATATTATTGTGGATATACATAGAGACTCTTAACATGATTCTGCAACAAGGGTTCATAAAAAAATGTATACCTTGATCCTAGCATCTAAACGCTTGAACATGGGAGCATGCTTCAGAATGTCTGGTATGACCATAAACCTATCAAGAACTCTCCATAGTTCAGTAACTAATCAGCTAAGCTATACACAAGAAAGTCACAAGAAGTGTTTATAAGCAGCAGCACCTGACTTTGCTGCCTCGAATGAAGATATGCTCAAGCTGTGATACCTTACCATCCTAATAACACAACAATTTCAAAAAACCACAACGAGAATTTACACAAATTGCCAAAATCTAGGGTTTTTTTCACACAGCACTAAACATCAACAATGGAGTGAGAAACCAAAAACCTAATGGTTTTAAAGATCGTTTTCGAATCGAAAGAACGGGTTATTACCGTAGCTGTATAGGTAATATCTTCGAGCTGGCAATTCCAATTGTCTTCACACTCGATCATACTTCCTCTGTAAAGCTCGCCGCTTTTTAGCTCCACCGTCACGATATGACCTGAAGACTCATGAAGAAGCTTCACTGGTATTCCCAAACTTCGACTCATCTCTGTCTCTCTTAAAAACCCTAATTTGAGAACGAACGAACCTTCACCTTCTTCACTCTGTAACCTAGAAAGAAAGAAGGAAAAAGAAAATGGCGGAAGGAAACAGAAAGTGATTCAGAAAATTTAATGGGCTTTTAATTGGGCCTTTAATTAATTATATTAGGCCCATTAATAAAATTGCATTTTACTCCCTCTACTTTAAAATTAATGCATTTTCGCACTCAATTTTTTTGTAAAGACGACGAAGCGCCGGTGCAGAACTCGCCGGGGGATTTTTAAAATTTTACTTAGGGTTTTGATCGGAGAAATAACTCCGGCTTCAATGGCGGACGAGAAGGAGATGAAAGGAGAGAGAAAGTACAAGTATAGTATAATCATTCCTACATACAACGAGCGACTCAATATCGCTCTTATCGTCTACCTAATTTTCAAGCATCTCCGGTAAAACTTTTTGATCTTTTCGTGTTTATTTTTTAATCTACAGAATCGAGTTTGTGAACGAATTGGGTTTTCTCTATCGAATTCTAGATCCCATTTTATTCAGAAGAACAAATTTGAAATCGAGATTTGTAAATTCATGGATGTCGGAAATTTTCCGATCATGGTTTTGGGCATGAGCTAATAACCTCACAGTAGTGATCTTTGAAGTTGTTCATGAAACTTTTGGTTTATCTCAGATCGATTCTAGTTGTGGCTGCTTATAAGAAGTTAATAGAATTGCATTTGTTTAGTAAGCTCCTCTCTGTCAAAAGTTATCGAGAGTTTCTGCGAAAAGACTAAGAAAATGATTTGCTTATTGACGCTTATCGAGTATGATACAGGGATGTCGATTTCGAGATAATTGTTGTGGATGATGGGAGCCCTGATGGCACACAAGAGATTGTCAAGCAACTACAGCAGTTGTATGGTGAAGACCGCATTGTTAGTACGAATTATGACCTGAATTTGTAAAAACCGATGCGTGTTTCTCCATTTCATTTTTCTGTGTAGCTGAACTCGTGTTTGTCTTTTTCTTTTATGATACAGCTTTTAAGAGCTAGAGCCAAGAAGCTTGGTTTGGGTATGTGATTTGTATCTTCATCATCTTCTGATTTTTTGCTTAACAAGATGTGGAACTAATCTTCTTGGCTTGATCAATACACAGGAACTGCGTATATCCATGGTTTAAAGCATGCTTCGGGTGACTTTATCGTAATCATGGATGCTGATCTTTCCCATCATGTAAGAACCACCTACCAATCGATTTTTCTTGTTTACTCGTCTAATTGTTGAGCTAAAACAGTCGTTTTTTTAATTTTGTGCAGCCAAAATATTTGCCAAGTTTCATCGAGTAAGTAGAATTTCATGGTTTGTACGATTCTCAGATACTTGTGAATGATGTTCCATTGAGTCTATTTCCTTATGTGTATCATCTCAAAGGAAACAGTTAAAGACAAATGCAAGTATAGTGACCGGTACACGATATGTAAAAGGCGGTGGTGTAAACGGGTGGAATCTTATGCGGAAACTCACAAGTAGAGGAGCAAATGTGCTAGCTCAAACACTCTTATGGCCTGGTGTCTCTGATTTAACCGGATCATTCCGGTAAAATTTAACTAAACATGTGTGCATCTTTTTTTTTTACACACATCATTCAATCGTGTCATGACTGACCTCCACACTTCTTTATTTGAAAGGCTATACAAGAAATCGGTGCTGGAAGACGTTATTAGCTCATGTGTGAGTAAAGGATACGTCTTTCAGATGGAGATGATTGTTCGTGCAACCAGAAAAGGATACCATATTGAAGAGGTCTCTCTAGATAAACACACTTGTGATTTTGGTTCCGTCTAAACTATATATATTTCGTTCATACTCATGTGATTCTCTGGTCGTCATCTTCATCTGCAGGTACCGATAACTTTTGTCGATAGAGTCTATGGAACTTCAAAACTGGGAGGATCTGAGATAGTGGAATATTTGAAAGGGCTCGTCTATCTTCTACTCACGACTTGAAAGAGAGCACCAAGCAGTTAAAACGTTACAGGAGCCTTTGTCTGTATACTCTTTTATCTAATTCTATTGCAGGATAGATTCTTTTTTGTGTGCTTGAGACGTAAATAAAGGATTATCAATTAGGTTTTAAAGATATCATTAATTTTAAAGATTGCAAGTTGAATGTTGCTTAAGAAGTATACAATTAGAGAGTTAGAAAAAGAGGCAAAATATTTGGTCTTGGATTCTAAAGTTAAAAGAGATGATTAAAGGATTAACGTTTTGATGGAAGTTGTTGAAAAGATAACAAAGTATAATTTAGAGGTCCTAAAATCGAATGATATTTGATATAAAATCATATCCTCCTCATGCTGAAGTTAAAACCGAAATTTTGCTTATAAACGTACATTGAAAATGTAAAAGAACATGATTTGTGATACAAAACTAACCTTAAAAATGGGTGGGACTAAACAGAACCAAGAGGTATCCACGGCAGAAGCCAAAGTAACCGGAAGTAATCCTAATGAGCCTATATTTTTATAAAACGGAGGGGTTATAAGTTTTAGTTTTTTTTTCCGTCTGAAAGATTTTTATTATTAATCATACTAAAGTCGAAAGATACACCAAACCGGCAAATGATACAACTTTTCCGGAGTCTAAAACCAGCGAACAAAAGGATGCCCCCGGAGCCAAGAGGCGATTAGACCTTGGATTTGAAAATAACAAAGAAAAAAAAACTAAGAAAAAGGAATGGATTCAAAGGATGATTAGACCTAGAACATTAAGCAAATAATCAGATAAGAAAGAGCACTTGAGAGTGAGGAGTGAGATGGAGCTAAGCACCGATAAGCCAATTATTTGGACCGAGAAAAGACTCCTTCTATTGCTCCGAAAAGCCACGAATCAACCGAAAACTCCTTATATTGCTCCAAAAAGAAGCCACGAGTATGACGGAACAAACTCAACCCGAGAAAATGATGTAGATATTGGATTTGAACAAACATCTGCTCACGACTAAGAAAAGGTGCTTGATCTTCAATTCCTTGAGGAGAAACCGGAATGACCGTAGTTAGACACGAAGAAAAAGGACCCTTCAACTCTTAATCTCTAACCAAACGTTTAAACTAAACAACTACTTCACAGATAAGAAAGAACCAAATCCAGAGAAGCCGACTCTAGAACCAGGGTAATCGACGAAAGAATCCATCCTAAGAGACCTTAAAAATTGATATCCAAGCCAACAATTTCATACGATTGAGAAATAATTCGTAATCGGAGAACATATATTTGGCCTTGCACACGATCTCCTCTTGATCGGAATGGAAAACATGGACCATTTGCCACACCACCAGCAAGGTGCTAACTCCCAACAGACCTATTCTTCATCGATGAAAATCATATACTTCGGATCCAAGGAAAAAACCGGAAGAAAACATAGCCTCGTCTCGTAATCTCTGAAATGCCGAAAAGTCGGGTGAAGCTGACAGCTACATAACTTTCCTCGCTCCAGAGACCTAAAACAATACAAGAGTCATACCACCGTAGTTGGCCCGAGGAGACCAAGACTCCGAATGGCAACACATCTCAACGAGTAAAGTAATGCCTTGGTCAGATTCAGAACCTAATGAAGGTTCCTCCTCCAGACTTCTGGCGCCGTCGACTTCAGAAACTCGAGAGAGCTAAGGTGAAAATCGTTCAGACCCAAACAACTCAACCCTAAAATTTGACCTCCGAGATCACCCTTCTTCCTGCCCTTCTCGTCGTTGCTCCAGAGATGACCGAGAATACGAGCTCTGTGTGTCTACCAAAGCAAGCAGTTTGAACTGAGATTCCCGTCAGGCCAGAGACACCGCACATGTCGAAGTAAGAAGGAAGGGGAGATCAGAGGCAAAGGAGAAAGAGGATTCCGGGGCCGCTCAAGGCACCGGAGAAACGGCGACGATTAGATTTGCTTTCTCTCTCTAACAGCCGCATCGAGAGGATACTAAGACCACCTCCATTGGTGGTTCTTAAGGAGGTTCTTAACTTAAAAAATTATTAAACAAATCAAAAAAGAAGAAAGAGAAAGTAAGAGTTGGTTCTTAAAACTACTAAATAAGAGTCAACTCTTACCCTGTTTACGCGGACCCCACAACACGTGGCGGTCCGCGATTGGTCAGAATTTATTTATTTATTTTTTTTATAAAAAAAAATCTGACAAAAAAAAAATTTTAAGAACTTTTGGAGGGGTTCTCCAATGGAGATGCCCTAATTTATATTTTTATTGGATTATAAGTTTTAGTTCAAAACCTCCTTTTTCGATTGATATATAGTATTATAAATCTCTTAATCATATGGATAAATTTTTAAAGATTAAAAAAAAAAAATAGACGTCACAATGATGATGTGTCAAAATTTAAGTGGCTAAAACCAAGTGAACTAATAGGTTGTAAGGATTGGACTAATGTTGACTTCGCAAGACCAAAAAGTTAAAAGACACGTTCTAGTGTAATAATGACTTAATGATAGACAACTGAAGAAGAGAGTAAGACCAAAAACTACTTTTTCCGGCGAAATAGAAAAATAGAAAAATGGAGGGAACAATCAAATCTCCGGCCAACTACGTTCCTCTAACTCCGATTAGTTTCCTCGATCGATCCGCCGTCGTCTACGCCGACAGAATCTCCGTCATTTGCGGCTCCGTCAGGTACACGTGGCGCCAAACTCGCGACCGATGCGTAAGAATCGCCTCTGCTCTCTCCCAGCTCGGGATCTCCACCGGAGATGTGGTGAGAACATTCTCTTTCACCAGATTTTGAAATCGATTTTGAATCCGTCTCTCTCTCGCTCGCTCTATTAGATTTGATAATAGTTACGAATCTTTACAATGATTTAGGTTTCAGTGTTGGCCCCAAATGTTCCATCTATGGTTGAGTTGCATTTTGGTGTTCCTATGGCTGGAGCTTTGCTCTGTACACTCAACATTCGCCACGATTCGGCACTTGTTGCAGTTTTGCTTAGACATTCAGAGACTAAAGTGCTTTTCGCAGATCATCAGTTTCTTCAAATAGCTCAAGGAGCTTGTGAAATCCTCTCAAAGAAAGGTGATAAAGTCCCTCTTGTGGTCTTGATCCAAGAGCCTCTTGTTCAATCTGTTCCGAGGAATGAGAAGAAGAAGATGATGATGGAATACGAAGATGTTGTGGCGATGGGGAAATCTGATTTCGAAGTGAGACGGCCAAAGGATGAGTGTGATGCTATCTCTCTTAACTACACATCAGGTACTACTTCAAGCCCCAAGGGTGTTGTTTATAGTCACAGAGGTGCTTATTTGAATTCTTTGGCTGCGGTTTTACTCAACGAAATGCACTCCTCGCCGACTTTCTTATGGGCTAGTCCAATGTTCCATTGCAATGGCTGGAACTTACTGTGGGGTGTTGCGGCACTTGGTGGAACTAATATATGTATGAGGAATGTAACCGCTAAAGCTATTTTCGATAACATTTCTCAGCACAAGGTAACTCACATGGGAGGTGCACCCACAGTGTTGAATATGCTCATCAACGCCCCTGAATCCGAGAGGAAGCTGCTTCCCGGGAAGGTATCTTTTGTAACCGCTGCTGCACCGCCTCCACCACCTGTGCTTTTTAAAATGGAAGAGTTGGGGTTTTATATGATCCATTCGTATGGGTTAACCGAAACTTATGGACCTGGCACGGTCTGTACATGGAAACCCGAGTGGGAATCATTGCCTAGAGAAGAACAGGCGAAAATGAAAGCCCGACAAGGCGTGAATCATGTGTGCCTCGAGGAAGTCGATATTAAAGATCCTGTAACCATGAGGAGTTTGCCAGCTGATGGTGTATCTATGGGTGAAGTAGTCTTCAGGGGAAACACAGTGATGAATGGCTACTTCAAAGATCCTGAAGCAACCAAAGAAGCTTTTAAAGGAGGCTGGTTTTGGAGTGGTGACTTGGGTGTTAAACACCCTGATGGATACATAGAGCTGAAAGACCGATCTAAAGACATTATAATCTCGGGAGGAGAAAACATTAGCTCGATCGAAGTCGAGTCTATTCTGTTCACTCATCCTTGTGTACTTGAAGCAGCTGTAGTTGGGAGGCCTGATGAATATTGGGGTGAGACTGCATGTGGATTTGTAAAGCTTAAAGACGGGTTCAAAGCTAGCGCTGAGGAGCTTATAAGTTATTGCAGGGAGCGGCTTCCACATTATATGGCACCGAAGAGCATTGTTTTTGAGGATCTTCCTAAAACATCGACTGGAAAAGTTCAGAAAGTTGTTCTGAGAACAAAGGCTAAGGCTTTGGGAAGCTTATCAAAGAAAGGCAGAAGCAAGTTATGAATATCGGCTTTTTGTATTTCTTTATCATGCTAAGCTAAACCGGAATTAAAACCATTCTCGAACATTTTTACGGGTTCAAGTTTAAGAGATTAATGGAGACAAACTTACCGGAAGTTCGTTAACTAGTATATATACGTCTCCACTCAACTGATGAAACTAAGGGTTTACATGGTGAAACTTGTAAAGTGTGACAAGAAGACTCATTTGTAATGATTCCGTGAAGGCATAACGCGAATATAGATACAATCAGTCTTTGAGCTTCGGTTGTCGGAGTGGTAGGAGATGCTTAGTTTTTTCTATACTCTCGGAAGGAAAGGTTTGACGGATTCGATGACAACCTGTATACATATACAAGCAAGAGGCTTATGAATCAGATGAATTCCCAAATCTCTTTAAATAAAGTTGAGACTTCTACAATTCTGATGAGTCTTTTCATTGTGGGATTTGCTGAGGTAGATAAAATTTACTTACCCTTCCGTCGTATGATAATGATGCAAAAACCGATGGCTCTCGTGAGCTCCACGCAAGACCTGTGTTGTGATCAAAGAGTTTTAAGTAATCTTTGTTCATAGCTAGCTTGTTTCATAAGATAACTAGTTAGTCTTCAAGAGAATTTTACCGTAGACACTGTCCTCATAATCAGTGTATGAGTTGAGCAACGGGTTTACACGCTGACGTGTTGATTCTTCAAAGCTGAAATAGATGGTAGGAACGAAAAAGACTCTCAAAACACTGCAAATCATAGGTGCGAGGAGGATAGAAGATTTTCGTAACCAACCTTTTTCCATCGGTGGCTGATGCTGAAGCAAACCACAGGTTGACAGCTGAGTCTGTTCCAGCACTCTGTTTTCAGTAGCGACACTTTAAAATCTAGATCACGAGTTAAAACAGAGGCTTTGTTTTCTAGAGCTAAAACTGTACCGAGCAAAAAAGTATCATTCATCGTAAATTTCAGCTAAAAACCGTTACGCTAACAGACATAGCTACAATGTTAATTGAGAAGATTCTGTCACAAAAACAAACGTGAAAAAGGAGAAAGAGAGTACCAGAATCAGCCCATCATACTCAGGGTTACACTTGACAGCCCATGTCCTGCACAATTTGACAGAAGCATACAAAAAAGACACAAATTAAATACTCATGGACTTGGTTTGGATAAGAAAAAAAGTTCACAAAAGAAAACGAAAACAAATATACCAATGTGTGTGACCAGGAAGTTCTTGAACAGGAACCTTGGCCTTCCGGAGATCCCAAACATGTATGCCAGATTCATCCTCTGCGGTTACCTACGCAATTCAGTGTTTAATCAATCACAACAAAGATAAGATAATATTTTTCCATTGAATCCACAAGTTCCAAAGAAAACGGCCTGAACACATACGCACGCGACATTTTTATATGAACATTTCCTTCCATTTCAAATAGTATTGTGCAGTGCAAAGAAGGTAACTGAGAACACAAGAGGGAAGTCTTACAAGTATATGTTCTCTCTTGGGATTGTAATCAACACCGCGTACATGAGCATGCTCAATTGAATCGACCTTCCTGTGTGGTGCAAACAAAATGGCGAACCTTATAACATGGGTTCATGAGACGGGTAAAACCAAAAGTAACTAACAGCAAGTTGACATGTGATCCCCATGAGAGCAAGTGATCATGAATGTGGGTATAATCAAAACGTAAAACCTCCCAAGTGCAAGCAAGAAAGCCTTATGTTAATGTTCATCGGAACAGAGGAATCAACAGTGATACCATACTTCATACTATGCAGGTCCCAGAACTGGACAGATGATTCACCCATCGCTGCAACAGCATTTACATCATGTGGATTCCATGCTCCACCGGATAAAGAATGTAACATCCCAGCCGAATCCTTAGATAGAACCTATATAATAGTGAAAACTGTTAAAAGGAAATATATAAACAGAACTATCTAAACACACAAGGGACAAAAGCATCGAAAATAAACTGAGTTGGTCTTTAAATCCTCGTAGATAAATAACCTCGGCGGACTTTTTCGAACAGTCTAAGCTCCACAAGAAAATATTTTGTTCATCCATGCTGATCAACTTGTCACATCTTCCAGAAGGCCACCAAAGAACACTGTTTCCACAAGATGAGGACAAGAAGAAAGAAACAAAGTTGTAAAAACATCTGCAAACAATGTAGCAACACGCTGATAAAAACCGATAGATAAGAATCATCAAACTCACCAATTAATCTTACCAACATGTGCATCATCAAGAGATGCAATACGCTCCAACTGTGGAGAATTCAATTGACCGTATAACTCGGGAATTTGCCATATCGCTGCCCCAAACGATTCACCTTAACAATGATAACAAAAGCATTCTTACGAGTTTGTTTACACATTTCAAACTTCAATTCAATACAGAAACTATGATTCGACGAAAACTAATCCGAACAATCAAAACTTTCCCAGAAAGCTCACTGATCAAAACTGAAGATGTATGAGAATTTACCAGTGGAGAAGACAGTGGAGAAAATGCGTTGATCGTAAGGGCAAGAAGCAAGGTTCCATATCTCATTAGGATGAGAGAACAAACCCTCACATATAAGCTCAGATCCACCAGATGACAAACGAAGAAGATGAACCTTTTTAAAAGTATCTCAACAAAAATGGTGGTCGACAAAAGTTTCAGTATCTTCCCCGATTCAACAAAAGAGTGAAACAGATCAAATACACAATCAAAAATAGCATAGATTCACCTCGTTCTCTTCTTTCAAACTTAGGGTTCCGGTGAGAAAGCTGGTGTAATCAGTATCGGCTTTAACATCCGATATACATCTAGCCTGATTAGAACATTTGAAAATTTTGAGAATCTAAGAGAAAGAAGAAGAAAACGAAGATCCGAAGAGGAAGAAGATGAAGATGAACCACCTGATACTTTAAACCGTATCCAATTCCCGATGATCCTCCTTGCATTGTTGTCGCCGGAGCCGAAGCACAGATTCAGGTAGAAGAAGAAGACTGTGCAGATTCTGATGGTTTCGTGCTTCTGCTGATACTAATGGGCCTAAGTTTTGATATATTAAGGCCCAATTAATAGTTTCTCGTCGTTGCAATTTTACCCCCAAAAAAATAAAAAGAGAAAAAAGGAAAGAGAAATCATTAAAAACTTGGGTGAATTTGGTTAAAAATTTTACAGACAATATTCTAAGTTTTTTTAGAGTGAAAAAATATTAATATAATATTGAAAATTTTTACAAAAGGATTCTCCATTTGTAAAAAGAAAAATTGAGAATAGGATGGTAATTTGATTTTTTTTTAAAGACAAAAACCTAAATTCATACTTTTTTCTAGCACCCATTATAATTTTCCTAAAATTTGAGTTTTTATTATATTAAATAATATCAAACTTCAGCATAATCCATATAAAACTATCGATTATTTGAGACAAAAACAAATTTATCGGACAATTTTAGTTTTTAGTTTTGTATATATAGAAGTCGTTCATCATAATAATGTGCGATTATTTTAAAATGAGTAAGATAATGTAGTGATTAGTATAGTAAATTTTAATGGTATGACCGTATGAATGTAATTATATTTTACAAAAATCATTTGTAGAACTCTTTAACTATCGTATACTTTATATGATGTTGGGAATTAATTTTTTCTTGATAAAAAATAGGGAAAAGTGTTAGACTATTGGGTAATAATATACTCTAACAAACCCAAAATAAATCTACTGCAAAATAAACCGATATTTATCCACTTATTCATATCACTTAACTAAATTAAGAGGCTTGGAGTATATGTGAATATGACCTAGTCATAGTTAAACCGTTTGAAACAAGCATAAAAACATAAGTCCACCACGAGAAGAAGAATGATATTTCATTATAATTTCTAAGGTTTTGTAAATGTTTTAAGATTATGATTACGTTTGTTACAACGTCTTAGAAAAGCTACGGAGACAAGGCATGTGATGCTTTCATCATCTTATGACCGTTAATCAAAAATCATTATGCTTAGGGAGAAAAATCTCGCCTATACCAAATCACTTGAAATAATTTGTGATCTTTGCAAAAATGATCATTTTTTAAAAAGATGACAGTATCCATAACAAGGATCCACGTAAATCAGTTAAACTCTTATCAAAGTCAGCTTTTAGATAAGTTAGACGAAATATTGGTCTCGATCCTAAATTTTTTTGCAATAATATATATAGATTGACTAGTTTTCAAACCGGATAAAAAATTAAACATAAAAAATTTGGTATAATATTGTAAGAGGTATATTACAAACCTCAGCTACTAGATAATAAACATTTGATTATCATCATTTTTTATGATTTATCATATAGCTATTCGACTATACATTCGCAAGTGAACTAATGTTTTTTTTTTTTTTTTTGATAATATGTGAATTTATACCGATGGAATGTTTACATCAAAATAAGAAAGATTTTCAGAAGGCCCAAAAAAAAAAATTAAAAAGCCTTATTGAAACAATATTGGGACAACCTAGTTCCTGGAAATTCAGGAATGTTTAAGCCACATCTGAAGAAGATTTTTGTGTGATTTTCGCGTGATTCTGGCCAAGATAATGTCTTTTATCATTCTGTCCATGCACTTGAATAATACCTGCGGAGGTGAGGGCTCTTCATTGTGAAGTCTGTTGTTACGTTCCTTCCAAATTAAATACACAGTCACTTGAACCGTTAGCAACTGTAATGTGCCTTGTCTCTTTGATGTCGAACCAGATAACCAAGATATAAGAGAAGACCAGTCCATGAACAATCCCATTGCCCTTCCCAATCTGTGCATTACTTGTCTCCAAATACGTTCTGAATACTCACAGTGAAGTAGAAGGTGCTCCCTGGTTTCTTCTTTCTTGTTACACAGAAGACAGATGGTTGGAGTATTTATCCCCCATGATTGCATACGATTTCTCGTCGGCAGTCTGTTGAGATGGCAAACCCAAAAGTGGAACGCGTGTTTCGGTATGTAACCACTATACCAGACCAGACTTGACCAGGCTGTTTTTGGCTTTACCTCTCGGATCATGTTCCAAGTACCTTTTGCGTTGAATTGTGCTCTTCTTTGGCCTTCAATTTTCCAGCAGAATCTATCCTCTCCTCTTGTAATGTCAGGAACATTCGTCTGCTCAAGAATTTCTCTCATTACTCGAAGCCCTCTGTTTCTTGTCCTCGCCGAAGGTAAAGGCCATTCTCCTGTGTTCGCAGCCTCAGCAACTGTACAAGAACTATGAATGCCAAGGATTCGTGGACCTTGCATCCCAACCAGATCAATCAAAGGACCAGTTTGTAACCAGTGGTCAAACCAGAACCTCGCCTTTCTTCCATTCGCTACTTCGCATCTGAGAAACCTTTTGGCTAGAGGCCGCAGAGTAATGAGTGTTTTCCACATCCACGAGGATCCCACGTTCTCATCACATTCCCAGAATGACTTTTTCTTTAGCCAATGTTGATTAACCCAAGCCACCCATACAGAGTTGGATCCAGAAAACAAAAGCCATATTAGCTTAAGATTCAAGGTCATGTTCCATATTCGAAAATTACGCAGTCCTAGTCCTCCTTCATCTTTAGGTGAACACAAAGTTTCCCATGAAATCTTAGTTCCTCCTTTTCTGAGAATATCTCCTGTCCATAGGAATCGCGAGCACATACTTTCAATGGTCTTGATACAAGCTTTAGGAATTGGAAGAACAGAAAACCAAAAATTCATCGTGCTAACTATAACCGAAGATATTAACTGCAATCTCCCTGAAAATGACAAGGATTTAACCGCCCAGTGTGAAAATTTAGCAGAGATAGCATCGATCAGAGGGGAGTATTCATTAATTCTTAACTTCCGGTGCATCAAGGGAAGACCAAGGTATCTAACGGGGAAGGTTCCCACCGAGAGGCCCATGGCTTCAACCAAATTCTCTTCCTGCGTAGAGTTCTTCACCAAGTAGACTGCAGATTTTTGATTATTCATCGAAAGACCAGAGACCTTGTGGAATGTTTCCAGACAGTTAGTAATCTCTTGAAGTGATTTGATGGATCCATCAAAAAAAACCATCACATCATCGGCGAATGCTAAGTGAGTAATCTTCAGATCTTTCGCCAGAGAGTGATATCCTATAAATCCTGCATCAAACTGTCTGGAAAGGAGCTTGTCAAAAAAATCCATGGCAATTACAAAGAGATAGGGAGATAGCGGGTCGCCTTGTCTCAGCCCACGAGTGCCTTGGAAATAACCAGAGAGATCCCCGTTAACATTCACAGAGAAAGACGTTGTGCTTATGCACTGATTAATCCAATTAATGAATATGCCAGGAAATTGAGCAGCCTTCAAAACATGTATGATGAACTCTCATTTTACTGAGTCAAAAGCCTTCCGAAGATCTACCTTTATCATACCCCTTCGAGAGATGTTTTTCCGATTGAAACCTTGTACCAACTCCATAGCCAACAGCACATTTTCAATCAAGAGACGTCCTTTAACAAAAGCCGTTTGTTTGTGAGAGATCATTTCTGGCAACACATTCTCCAATCTTGTAGATATGATTTTAGAGATGGTTTTGTAGAGGACGTTACATAGAGAGATTGGCCTGAATTCTTCAATTCTGTCCACTTGAATTTTCTTTGGGATGAGAACAATTGCTGTTGAGTTCCACTGCCTTAGTAAACAACCAGAAGCGAAAAACTCCTTTACTGCATTTATTACCTCATCCCCAATAAAGCTCCACGCAGCCGAAAAAAACTCCACGTTGAAACCATCCGGACCCGGGGTTTTCTTTTTAGGAAGGCTAAGAATAGTGTCTTTTATCTCCTGTGCTGTTACCTCAGAAGTAAGTCTATTTTTCTGCTGGTCATTGCATCTGAAAGTGGACATCGACTCTATAAGAGACTTATCTTCCTGGCTCAATGTTTCAGATTCTCCTCCCATTAGATCTGTAAAGAAATGAACACAATGATTAGCAATTAATTCTTGTTCTTCAATCTTTTCTCCTTGGTTGTCTTTGAGGTAGAATATTTGATTGCTTGCTCTTCTAGCTGCCACCATTTTATGGAAGTAGTTTGAGTTACTATCTCCCTCTGCAAGCCATAGAATTCGAGATCTTTGGGAGAGGAAATTCTGCTCCGCTTCTGCTAGCTTTTGCCACTTTTCATAAGCTAATTTCTCTTCATAGGCCAAAGAAGAACATGGGTTATTCAAAAACTGTTTCTGGCATTCTTTTAGCTCTGTTGCAGCCTCTTGAACCCTTTTTTCTATCCCAGAGAAGTGTTTGCCATTGAAGTCTCTTATCGTCTTCTTGATTAGTTTCAATTTCTTTGACAACACAAACATAGCAGTTCCACTCACTGTGATACTTCTCCAAGCCTCTTCTACCTCTTTGAGAAAGTCTTGATGGAGAAGAAGATAGTTAGCAAACATAAAAGGCTTTCTTTTCTGAGCAACCTGAACTCCAAGCGAAACAGAACAAGGGCAATGATCAGAGAATTCAGGTTCCATAAACTCACTGAATGATAAGGGAAATTTCTGTCTCCAATAGTCATTTACTAACGCCCTATCTAACTTCTTGGCTATAGGGTTAGCTTGTTGTTTGTTCCACCAGGTATAATGTGCTCCTCTGTAAGTGAGATCATCGAGCATTGACTCCCTCAGACACTCTCTGAAATCCTCCATACCTCTAGAAATTCTTGAGCTTGCTACTGAGTCATCTTCTGGGTTCAAAGATTGGTTAAAATCTCCCAAAACAAGCCATGGTTTGCTTGCTACAATCTGATTGTTGGCCAGCGAGCTTATGTCCTCCCATAGGATTCTTCTTTCCTCTTTCCGATTGAAAGCATAGACACATGAAATAACAATTTCTTCTTCCTCTTGAGGCAATTTTATTACGCAAGCTATCATCTGAGCTGATTTAAATATGACATTCACATTGACACTCGGATGCCAAACCACCCAAATTGTTCCCAGCAGTGCATTCTCATAATTTGTTTCAACATTCCAATCTGGAAACGATGATTGAATTATCTTCTTCGATTTTGGTTGTTTCACTCTTGTTTCAATTATACTTCCAAAAAGACTAATGTTTATTTGTGTATATAGATGAATATATAATATAATATGCATGGGAATATCCTAATATGAAAAGTAATAACAAAAAAAAAAAAGTCATAAGATGACAAAATTAGAGGAGGTGGATCTCCACCATCCCCTAAAAAGAAACATTCGTTTCTTTTGTTTCACTCCTCGCTATAATATAAATAAACTTTTAATTACGATCTTATAAAAGATGATGGGCTCGTTTAGGAAAAGCTAAAGATCCTCATCCTCGTGCATTCATATGTATATTTTAGTTTTTTTGTCCTCTCTTCTCAAAAGCCTCAAATCCAAAAGGTCTCTCACTCTATGAGCTAAAAACTTTAAGATGAACGTATAAAATTAAGATTTTCGTAGTTAGGTTTTAATTAGGGTTCGAAAGGTGCATTTACGGAGCATCCATTTTCGAACTATTACTATTATATCGTGTGGTCTAACCCCGTCTTTAAAGATTAGGGATCTACATATTTTGAACCTCGTGATTTTTTTTTAAAAAATGCAACATTTTGTTTAATATTGTCATTGTAAGCAGTAGATTTCCATGGCAACAAGATGCATGATACTGATTTAAGACTTAAAAGGAAAGTATTTTTCATGTACATGGTCGTAAAAAATGCAAAATTTACATTGATGCCAAAAATAAAGTGATATCTTCCCCTATGGTTGGTGGGGGTGGCTTTGTTGGTATAATATTTAGCTGCCTGCATGAACGAAATAAACTAGAAAAGTTAGAGAAAAAATTACAAAAAGTTTTTAAAAATTCAATCTCAATCAATTTTTTAAAACTGTTTTTTGGGTAAAATGAGAAACAATATTAAATTGAATAAGTTAAGAAGATATGAGAGAAAATATCGGATTAGTACAAACGATGATCAATGATATCATATAATGCCAGGGTTAAATATCCTGGCAATAGAGAGGGATTTGTGGTCTAGTGGTCAAGTGCTTATCTCACCAATTCGGAGATCGTTGGTTCAAATTTCTGGTAGCGCACATGTGCGTGTACGTCCCATATGCGGGGTTACGGACTACCGGATCAGTCCGTTGTGATCCGGACTCCTCCATAATAAAGTTAAAATTCCCAGACTTGGAAATAGAACTATCGAGTCGGTCCGTTGTGGTCCGGATTACCGACAAAAAAAAATATGCTCGCAATATTTCTTATAAGCCAAAGTTATTAAATTAGCTTAAAATATCAAACTGGTATCAGAATGTGCATGGTTTATATTGTTTGTGACTTGTAAGTATGTACTTTTAGAGCATGATTTTATTATAAAATATAATACTAATACTTTTACGTTACTTTGAATCTCAAACCTTTTTTTATTTTTAACTTTTTAGCTTTAACCTTTTCCACTTTCAATGCTTCAATGATTCCCAGAGTTGAATATTTCATTGGATAGTTCCATTGCAAAAAACTATTTTTTTATCATTTTTTGAACTACATTAAAACGTTTCAAAAAAAAGAAAAACTGCAACGTTTATAGTATTACTACGTACTAACTATGATTACTAGAAGTGTGGTTGCATGTCCCTTCTTCTACGAGGGAAAAAAACGGCTCTATGAATTTTTTTTCTTTTGAAATGTAATGCGATTTTACTATTATTAATTTAAATTTTAAAATTCTTCAAGTTACTTTGTTAGGGTAAATCTAAATTATACCTTTTTCCTAAAAATAGTTTATATATATAAAACAATTCGAAAACTGATATATGGATTAATTCATATACATTATATTAGATTAAATAGATGGTTACAAACTTACAGTCTATATTATATATCAATGTCACTTGGTTAAAGGTCGAAAAGGAGATCTCTTGAAGAAAAAGAATCGTATTTAATTGAGTTGAATCTGTAAAGACAACTAATTTAAATAATTGAATTTGTGAAGAATTTAAAATAATTAAAACCAAAAAGTAAAAAGTGAAAAAAATGATAATGGGTTAAAAAGGTAAAAAATCTCCACACGATAACAGACGTTATAAAGGGCAGAGACGTCGCCACGGTTAATATATTTATTTAACATCTTCTCCGACTCCGACGACCGTTATGGGATGTTCCTCCTCCAAGCTCGACGGTCTTCCGGCCGTCGCTCTCTGCCGTGATCGCTGCAACTCACTGGAGGAGACTCTCCGCCGTAGTTACGCTTTATCCGACGCTCACACCACTTATCTACTCTCTCTAACCACCATCGGTCCAGCTCTTCATAGATTCTTCGATCAAGCCGTCGTCGAGTCTCCGGCGGATGTTGATTTCGAATCCGATGATGAATCATCGGAATCATCTTCGTCAGCTCACTCCGTCACCAGTTCCGATTCCGATTTGCCTCCCAAATTCGATTCGGATCGCGAGGAAGACGAAAGTGCGATTCGCCTTCCGAAACTCGAATCGGATTTCTTCCATCGGAGTTACGATTCCGGCACGGTGACGCCGCCTCCTCCGCCTCCGCCTCCGAGTAGTTACGCTTGGGATTTTGTCAATTTCTTCGAGAGCTATGAGTTTCCGTACACTACAAATGCTAAGGATTTTAAAGCTAGAGAAGAAGATAAGTCGACGAAGAAGAAGAAGAAGAAGAAAAATCTGAAAATGTCAGAGAAGAAGAAAGATATGAAGAAGAAGAAGGGTCAAAAAGTTTCATCGGATTACTCCGAAGTCACAAAGCAATTGCAGGAGATGTTCAAGAAAGCTTCAGAAGCAGGAGATGATGTTTCGAAGATGTTCGACATTTCGAGATTCAGATATTACCAGAAAAACTCTGTTTCTCAAGGTGAAATGTTTGATTCTTTTCTTAATCTCATTCTTCTCTCTGTTTTGTTTTCTGATTCTTTGTTGGAACTCATCAGCTTCTTCAAACATTAAGATGACTACTATCGATGAAGATTTCGGATTGAATTTCAGCAATCTTTCATCTACTTTGAAGAAACTTTTCTTGTGGGAGAAGAAACTGTACCAAGAAGTGAAGGTAATGGTTTTTTGTTATAGCAAAAACCATTAAGTGTTTATGTTTCCTTAAGCATTTGATTGTTGTTTAAAGGCGGAGGAGAAACTCCGAAGTTGTTACATGAAGAACTATAAACAGTTGAGAAAAATGGAACAGAAAAGTACTGATCTAAGCAAAATTGAAGCTACTCGTTCTTCGATTCAGTGTTTATCTACGAGAATGAGAGTCTCAATCCATAAGATAAACAACATATGTGAGATGATAAACAAGTTACGCGATGAAGAACTCTGGTCTCAGATTAAAGAATTGATTCACAGGTACTATTACCATATTAGTTTTTAAGATTTTGTTTGAGAAATCTCATTGTGTTAAGTGTCTTGATTTAGGTTGTCTGAGATGTGGAGCTCTATGCTAGAATGTCACAGTAGACAATACCGAGTGATCGTAGAGGCTAAGAAGCTTGATAAGATGGCTATAAAAGGAAATCTAGATGTATCTCAGCTTGAGCTTGCTATGGAACTGAAACTGGAGTTGAGGAACTGGAGCCAAAGCTTGTCGAAGTGGATAGAGGCACAGGTTGAGTATGTTAATGCTTTGAACAGTTGGTTAATGCGATGTCTGAAGCAAGAACCTCAAGAACCAACACCAGATCTCTCGGAAGAGCCACCATTGTTTGGTGTTGTTAACAGTTGGTCACAAACGGTTGAGAGATCAGCTGGAGAGAAGGAGTTTGCGGAAGCGGTTTACACGGTCTTGATGCACGTAAACCGTCAGGTGGAGAAACAGAGAATGGAATTAGAAGAGCAGAGGAATGTTAATGGCGTTTTAAAGGATATAGAGAGGAAACTTGGGATGTTAGAGAAGGAAGAGCAGAAGATGCAGAGGGAGATGAAGATAGTACCATCTTTTGAATTAACGCGGAGTTCGAATCTGAAGTCTAACTTGGAACAGATCTTCAAATCTATGGAGAAATTAGCAAGAAACTCGAAACATGCTTATGAGGAACTTGACTTGATATGCACGTAACCTAGTTCTTATACAGTGACTGTCTCTGTTATATTGCTTATTTAAATTAAAATTTCTACTCTTTTTCCGGTCGAGAAATTTCTTAAAAAATATGTTTTCCTAATGAATTAAAAATTCAAGCTACTCTTTGACTAAACCCTAGTCACAAACCAATCTCAGTCCCTCATTAAAATCCTTTTTCTTGAGGATCAAGCAAATAACCTTTTGAGGTTTAGCAAATGGACATGAAAGGTTTGAGAGAGAGATAACTACAAGATTAGGAGTGGGTATAGTAGTAACCTGAACCAAAAAGGCGAAAAAGAATCGAACCAAAATCGAATTGGATTTCTAAGAAACTCGAATGATTACTATTTAAAGAAAAACCGAAAGAACTAAAATCAAACCGAAACAAAACGTTCTGAATACCTAAAACTATACAAAAATATCTAAAATGTGCGAAAGTATACGAAATAACTTAATACCCGAAAATACTTTTAAAAATTACATATAACCACTAATTTCAATCTCAACCGAACCTGAGGTAAACGGGACCAAACCAAACCGAAATATTTCGGTTCCTGTATGGTTACCAATTAACTGAAACCCGAAAGAATCAAACCGAAAAGAACCGGAAGAAAGAATGGCGAGCCATGTACAATATACTACGCAAACTATCTGATTGAAACCTTTTTGGGCCTTTTACAAAATCCCAATATAAAGCCCATGTAATTTAAAAGAGATCAAACTTCTTATCACATCGATATAGAGAGATTAGATTCAATGGATTCTCTAAATGGGTTTCTGCAACTAGAATTCGACACTATACAGCAAGATAAGCTCTCAACACACTGTTGAAATCATTTTAAATTGAGGATAGATCATAGCCCCACGTGATTCTCGCTGATGTTCGGGAAAAAAAAAACATAATGATCTCGTTGGGTCCAACCTAAATCATCATGCTGATTGGCTTCTTCTACCAACTACCCAAAGTATTTTTTATCACAGTTTAAACAGCTAAGACCATCTCCAACATGGGTATCTTAACCCAAAAATCCTTAACTATTCACGGGTTCCACCCGTGAATAGTTAAGGATTTTTGGAGAGAGAAATCCTTAAATACCTTACTTTGGATTGATCCTTAACTATTCACGGACACGTGGCGGTCCGTGATTGGCCGAAAATTTTGTTTTGTTTTTTTGTTTTTTTTTAATAATAAAATGATGGGACCCATGAATAGTTAAGGATTTTTTGAGAGGTTCATGGATGGAGATGCCCTAATGTCCTTATGTGGGATTAAAGGTTACTAGATCGACTCGATGTAATCGGGATTGCAGACAGAAAAAAATATAATGTAATCACACACTTGAGACTTCTTCCGCGTTGTTTGTGCTAGTAACATACACCTCAGAGAGAGAAAAATGGCGGAGGATCCTCAAAGATGGCTTGTTGATTCAAGAAGTGGTTTCTGCAAATCCAACTCCACGTTCTACAGCAAGCGTAAACCATTGAATCTCCCGGCGAATCCGTTGCTTGACGTCACTACTTTTATCTCCTCTCAACCTCACCGCAACACAACCGCCTACATCGACGCCGCCACGGGCCACCGTTTGAGCTTCTCCGATCTCTGGAGAGCCGTCGATCGTGTCTCCGACTGTCTCCACCATGACATCGGAATACGAAAAGGCGACGTAGTCTTCATCCTCTCTCCAAACTCCATCTACTTTCCCGTCGTCTGCCTCTCCGTCATGTCTCTCGGCGCCGTCGTCACCACCGCGAACACTCTCAACACCGCCGCTGAGATCTCCAGACAGATCTCAGACAGCAACCCAATCCTCGCCTTCACGACCCGCCAGCTGGCACCCAAACTCCCCGCCGCGATCTCCGTCGTCCTCACCGACGACGACGGCGGGGAACCCATTGGCGGAGTCAGAATCGTCGGGATTTTAATCGAAATGATGAAGAAGGAACCGAGAGAGCAACGAGTCAGAGACCGAGTCAACAAGGACGACACGGCGATGATGCTTTACTCGTCGGGCACCACGGGACCAAGCAAAGGAGTGATCTCGTCTCACGGCAACTTAATAGCACACGTGGCGAGATTCGCCGCCGATAAACGGCAACAAGACGAGATCTTCCTCTGCACCGTCCCGATGTTCCACTCCTTCGGGATATTAATCTTCGCCATGGGCACCGTAGCATTGGGCACGACGGTGGTGATTCTCCGGCGATTCGGGCTACACGATATGATGGATGCGGTGGAAAAGTACAGAGCAACCGTTCTGGCTTTGGCGCCGCCGATTATAGTAGCTATGATTAACGGCGCAGCTGTGATCAAGTCAAAGTACGATCTGAGCTCCCTGAGGTATGTGAGATGCGGCGGAGCGCCGTTGAGCAAAGAGGTTACGGAAGGGTTCTTAGAGAAGTATCCGGCGGTTGATATACTTTCAGGGTATGCGTTAACGGAATCAAACGGCACAGGAGCTTCGGTTAATACGGTGGAGGAGAGCCGGAGATATGGCACGGCGGGGTTGTTGTCGTCTGATGTGGAGGCTAGGATTGTGGATCCGAATACGGGTCGGGTCATGGGAGTCAACCAAACGGGCGAATTATGGCTCAAGGGCCCATCTATTTCTAAAGGTAAACTACTACATATATATATATTTTTTACCAAAGGTAAACTGCTATATTATCTGTTTCTTTTTTTTTTTCTCTAATTGGATTTTAATAAACTAAAACCCAAGAGTTACAAATAGCCGGCAAAGGTGAGATCACCTTTCCGGAGCCAACAAACCGGCGAGTTTATAGGAACTTCCGGAGCCAAAAGCCGGTGAACAAGTACCGGAAACTAGACTTAACAACCAAACAAGAAGATTAAAGCCTATTTACGAACAATCTAAGAATTTAAACATAGAACATCTATACGGTAAAGACAAATAGATTGGAAGCAAAATTTAGCGAGCACGCGAACGAATTTATTTGACTTGGAGAAAAGCCACTCATTATATTGCTTCAGCAGTGAGAAACCCCGAGTAAACGACAACCTCCAACCCGAGTAGACGATGAAGAGACAAAAATGACAATTGACTACCTAATCGAACCCGTGCAAACCTCAGTCTCTCACAAAGAAGACCAGACATAACCCAACTTCACACCAACCGTAGCTTCGATCGAGAGAAAGCACCACTTCGCACATCCAAAGCTCTACTAACAAACGTTCAATCCTAATACCCATTGTGCCGCGAGGAAGAAAACTCGGAAACGGGTTAAGGACTAAGCCAAATGACTGAACCGCTTCTCTCGACGTGGCAAGAAGAACATCACCTACAAGACCAGAGGGACAAACTACAAGCCAAAGCACAAGCACCAAAACACCACCCAGATCGTCGTGAATAAGCATTCAATCTTCGATTTAAAAACAGAATCTACTAAAGTCGGCCCCCTTCTTTTAACTCTTCAACTGCGAGATCCTTTGACACTACCCACCGCCGAATGAGGAAGTCGAGACTGAGGCGGACAGGAGGAGAAAGAGGATGACTCGAAAAAGTTCAAAACATAAGAAAGAGGAAACTACACAAGCCATACGGAAAGACTGACGCCGACGACAAGGTTGTCGCGGCCAAAAAAGATCAGAGAGGCTCGTTTACTCAAGGGCTTTACTGTTCAAAAGTATCTATTTCTTTTTAATATATATATATATATATATATATATATATCCCTTATATATTATTTAAGAAGTAGTTTAAGTGAATTGTGCTTACTTGTCAACTCCTTAGACCCTTAACATTAAATTGTTATAATTCTATTGGTCAACAATTTTCTATATTTTCTTCCTCCAAAAATATTAAACTATTAACTTCACCAACATTTAAAAATTTTTAAAATATTCATAAAATATACTAATATTTTCTTCTATCAACACTTAAAAATGTAATACTCAATTGATAAAAGAAATATTAACTCAATAACCAAGATATATTAATATTTCTCTTATCGACACCTAACAATATGTTTTTCAATATTTTTCAAACTAAATAAGAAAAAATAGTTTACAATAAGGTTTATGAATTCTATAAATGAAAAATTATTGTAGAATATGAATAATTACTTAAAACAACTAAAAATCAATTAATATTATTTTATGAATAGACTTCAAAGAATTGATGAGAATTGAAAACTTTCTAATTTTATCAATGTCTACCAAAACTAAAATAAAAGACGAAAAAGATAGTGACAAAATTTACTATTATAAATCATAACTAACTTATTATCTTACACTCAATAAATTTGATAATACCCAAAATGTAATTTATACAATCTAACGATAATATCAAAATTATCAAAAAAATTAGTAAATAAATATATATTTTATAACATTTTAAACATATAAAATTTGTTGCATCATCTAAATATATATTTCAAATTTTTATCCGCACAATGTGCGGATGAACACCTAGTATATAAACGTCGATATAATAACGTTTTTGTTGAAATATTATACATTTTATTAGTTTCTAGCATAAGATTCGTATTATGTGAGTAACACCACTAGTCTTATTCAGTTTAGACTCGGTGTGAGTAAATGTAAATGAAATTTTATGTGTTTGGGGTAGGGCTGGGCATTTTATCCGAAACCAAGAATCCGAACCTGACCCGAAATACTTGATCCTGAACTTAATCTCTATTCCAAAAAATATCCGAACGAGTGTTGATTCTAAGTATTTTGGGTTTTGGGTAATATCCGAACCCGAACGGCTACCAAAAAACCCGAGAAATCCGAAAAATCCAAAGAACCCGAACCTAATTGAAAACCCAATAAATATATGAACATATCCAAATACCCGAAAAATATCCAAAATATGCGATAAAATATTTTAAAATAGCCGTAAAATACCTGAAATATTTGATAAAAACTCGGGAAAAATAAATCAAAACACCTAAAATACCAAAAAAGCTCGAAGTACTCTAAAAAATCTGAAGTACTCGAAAAAACTTGAAATATCCGAGAAAACCCGAATTACCCTGACCCGAATACTCGATCCAAATACCCGATCCAAAATTACCCTAACCGAAACCTAAAAGTACTTGGACGGATTTTGTAGAACTGGAGTTTGGTACCAAAATCCGATCTGAACCCGAGCGGAATGTTCAGCCTTACTTTGGTGTAAAACACGTTACGTTGACACCTTAACCGAAGAGAGCATTATCAGAGAGTGAATATAATCGAAACACTTGAAAATGGTTAGGTAGCTATAAGTTTTTAAAATATATGGTGCTATTTGTATTTTTTGAACTAATTTTTTTTTCCTTAAATTTTCATAAGGTTATTTTAAGAACGAAGAAGCAACAAATGAAACAGTTAATTTAGAAGGATGGCTAAAAACTGGAGATCTCTGCTATATCGATGAAGATGGGTTTCTTTTTGTAGTGGATCGACTAAAAGAACTAATCAAATACAAAGGGTACCAGGTTATATACATTTCTTATGAATCATCAAACTATATAAAATGCTTTATTTTAATAAAAAAAGTAATCATCTCTAAAGATCTAAAATTTGATATTTCAGGTACCTCCAGCTGAACTAGAGGCTCTTCTAATTACTCATCCACACATTCTCGATGCAGCAGTGATTCCGTTAGTATATTTCATAACTTTTCTTTATTTAATATTTCCTTCAAATCAAAACGACATAGTTTTTGGCTTTTCAAAACATGAAGTTGTATTGTTTTGTGTATTGCATGCAAAGGTTTCCGGATAAAGAAGCAGGACAATATCCAATGGCTTATGTGGTCAAAAAGCTTGAGAGCAATCTCACTCAGAAACAAGTTATTGACTTCATCTCTAAACAGGTGCTTGCTTCCATACTTTTTTTCATTATTTTGAAAGGTAAAATAATTAATAATTAATTTTTACGATATTTTTTGATTAATATTTGATTTTCATAAACAGGTGGCTCCGTACAAAAAAATAAGAAAAGTTGCATTTATAAACTCTATACCAAAATCTGCATCTGGCAAGACGCTTCGCAAGGATCTAATCAAACTAGCCATCTCTAAACTTTGAAATTGATTTATTTTGCCGAAAGTCTACCAGTTTAATAAAATAGATTTCGACAAAAAATAATAATTTATTTTGCCATATTCTCTCAATTTTACTATACATTAATTTTTTGTTTTTAAATAAGTGGAAAAATTGTAATAATGTACATTATTTACATACATAAATACTCATATAGATAAATGCCACGTCATCGAACTAAAAATGAAACGGATCTATAATAAAATGGGCTTTTATGGATTTCCACCGCTAAAAATGCCACGTCATCAAACTATTATTACAAGAAAACGACAAAATTCTCATTTGCCAAATCGAGTCAACTACAAAAATCTAACTCACTGTGAGCTTTCGACACAACCAAGGTTACCTTTCACATGGCGGTTAGGCACGGCGGCGACGGCGGAGAAGCCGGTTCCGGATCTCTTTCACTACACCAGAATAGCGGTTTCTGCGAATCGACATCGGTTTTCTACCTGAGCTCGTTGCACACCGTCGTGGCTGGAGGAGCTCCGCTGAGAAAAGAGGTAACAGAGAAGTTTGCCGACGAATATCCGGCGGTTAAAATTTTAACAAGGGTATGATTTGATTGAGTAAACGGCCCGTGGCTGCTTCTATGTTTACTAAAGAATAGATCAATAGGTGTAGATCCTCTGGATTGTTAGCTCCAAATGCTGAAGCCAAGATTATGGATCCGGATACGGGTCGGGTCTTGGTGTGAATAAAACAGGTGAACTCTGGCTCCGAAGTCCCACGGGTGATGAAAGGCGTTGTTGATTCTTAAAAAAAAAAGGTTTGTGTTTTTTGTTTTTAGCTCTTGTCGGAAACTGATTAGAGTTGTCTGAAAGAATATTTTGAAGAACGAAGAAGCTACATACAAACTGATTAGAGTTATCGGGTAATTAAAAGAAAGAAACTAGATTCAATCAAAATTGATCTTTCGTTAATCCGAATTGAGAAGTTGGCGGTTTTTGGTAATTTGGTGGTTAACGTATATATTAGGTTGCTCTAGCTGAGTAAGAAGCATTGTTGCTTGCTCATTCAGAGATTGTTGATGCAACAATATTACCGTAATTGTTTTTTTCACGTAAGCTATTAGATCTCTTTATGGATATTTTTTGAAGCATCTCAGACATGAAAGTTGGGCAATATCCATTGTCAATTTTTGGGTAATATTTGGTTTTGAATTTACATAGGTATAAGAGGATTTGCAAAGTCTTAATTTTGACTTGAACCCCGAGGAATTCCTCTGGTTAAGATTTTAAGGAGAGATGTTATAATGCTCGCAGGCGCAACCTCAAAATTGTAGGAGGGTACACTTGACGGTTAGTTAGCTTTTTTCGAAATGTATGACATTGGCTACGTACCCTCAAGAACGACCAAAAATAGACTTAAAGATCCAAGAATCTATTAGTTTTTACATAAATTAACCTCTAAAAAACAATGGAAACCGGGAAGTTTCTCTAAAAGTCATTCATGCATGTTTGCACTAGTAAAAAAAACTGCTATAGTCACGGCAGATTTCGTGACAAAATCGTGACTATAGGATCGTGATTTTTTTTTGTGGCTAATCGTGGCTATATGAATGA
Organism: Anastatica hierochuntica; assembly: GCA_900406275.1. Lineage (NCBI taxonomy): Eukaryota > Viridiplantae > Streptophyta > Magnoliopsida > Brassicales > Brassicaceae > Anastatica > Anastatica hierochuntica. Next base: position 12,063 of record OVAN01000255.1, on the reverse strand, counting down.
TTTTGCCACGATTTTAGCCACGAAAAAAAGTAACGATCATATAACCACGTTTTTTTCGTGACAAAAACGTGACTATACCACTTATTTCTACTATTGATGTCCTTAACTTGTTACATAAATTTAGCTTTAAAAACAATGAAACCCCGGAAGCTACTCCAAAAGTCACGCATATTTTATGTGCCTTACACAATTCATATCCTTTTTAAGAAATTTAAAACACACACACACACAAAGAAAACAATATTTGAAAGCGACCACCTAATAAACAAAAGAGAGTAAACAATTAAGACATGTATGATAATCTTCTTTCTGATGTGCAGCATTTTTATTGCAGAGCGAGTCGAGGGACAAGTCTATAGGATACCAGTCCCAAAAAGAAAACCAATCGTCTTCCCATGCAAATCTGATAATCCTCCGCCAGAATGTGATCCGAGCAAGCATCCCGGCGAGGCCAAACCCGTGAATCCAAATTAGAAACATTCACCAAGGGCATATGCTTTCTTGCTAAATGTTTGTACAAAGTTTTAAGTTTGTTTGATTTGTGCTTTCTTAAATATTTATTTGTATTTTTCTATTTCCTATTCTTATTTTCTTTCACTTTGTATGTACAAATTCATATCTAAGTATTATAACTAATTTATCAAGTTTTTAAAAATGTTTGTAACTAATTCTTTAACCAACTATATTTTTTTAAGTTTTTACCTTAAAGACTTATGACAAAAAATAAAAGCAGAATGATGAATGTTATTGATATCTTTTCCATCTTAAAATTGATTCACTCCATGAATAACATCACTACTTCGATATAATACTAGACAATCATGACCTTTAAAATTCAACTTCTTTTTAATAATAAAAAAATCTTTAACCGACGCAATTGGATAAAATAGTTTATAATTATATGAAAAATTGAACCGAAATTTATGTACAGTCTGTTTGGTTTCATTATTGTAAAACTGAAACTGCTTTTTTGAGGAAACAAATTGAACTAAACTTAATAAATCAATCAAAATTCTCTGTTAAGTATTATAATTTTGAAGATTAAAGATTATGGTTTTTCTTAGTTGATAGACATGAACAGAAAAAAATATGTTTTAGTCATGAGTTTAAGGGTAGTTTTTGAGAAGACTAATTAATCTGTTATGGTATCTCGTTCTCGCTCGTAAAGACTAATTAATCGAACATCACGATTATCAAAAATTGTTTTTTGATATAGAAATTTTTTTATTTTACTATAAGATGAATTATATAATTTTTTGATACTTCTAAAATTTTATGAAGTTCTTAACAATTTCAATTTTTGATTCCAAGCGTTGATAGCCCATGTAACATATTGATAAACTCATTAAATAAATCTAAGAAGTCCAATATGTTCATTAAATAAATCATGAAGTCCAATATGTTGTTTTTTCCAACCAACCTATCGGGCGGGTTCGATAATCTATTAATTCTCTTCACCATATGGTAGAAGAAAGTCGAACCCTAGTGTTTGAGAATTGACTCAGCCACACCATGTTATAATATCCTCGGGAAGTCCAATTTGTTTTGTAATTTTTTTTTTCCTTCTGAACTTTTAAAAAATCTTTGTAAAACGCATTTTGGATTTTTAAAAATAATTTTCCATTGACTTTCTTGTTCCCTAATCCGCCCAATTTATTTAGGATTTAGCCACATATAGTTACCAATTAAATGTATTTTTTTAAAATAATGATTTGTTTGAATAGAGAGGAAGTGTCTTATGTTTAGTCAAAGATGATACTTTAGTTTGTAGAGAAATGTATTAATTAACAAAATCGCCCATAGGTTTATTAATCTCGTAAACTTTCTGCTTTCAAAAAATACAATTTTTTAGTCGAAAATGACCAGAATATCCATATCTATCAAACCACCGTCGTTTGACCATTTGCATATCAAAGGGTAAAAATGTCATTTGTAGCTTTATAATAAACACAGCGTTAGATCAAAGGGAGAGAAAGAAAATTAAATTTTGATTTCTTCTTCTTCTTCTTCTTCTGCATCTCAGGGTTTTGGGATTCGTTTTCTCGATCGATTTCTTCTTTTAAAAATTTGATCTCTTTCACTTTTTCTGGGTTTCGGGTCGGATCTTTGTTGATGGCGAAACTGAGACACTCGAGGATTCAAGGGAGAAAATGGTCGACATTGATGCTGGTTCTGTTTATGCTTTTCATGTTAACGATTGTTCTTTTGATGCTTTTGGCTTTTGGGGTTTTCTCTCTTCCAATTAACAACAACGATGAATCTTCTTCTTCTTCCTCTCCGATCGATCTCTCTTATTTCCGACGAGCTACTACTAATGAGAGGTACATGAATTGTTTGTCTCTGTGTGTGTGTGTGAGTCTGATTCTTGATCTGTCTGAAACTTTTGAAATCAGAAGCGAGGGACTTGGGAAGAGAGGAGATCAATGGACTGAAGTGCTTTCTTGGGAACCTAGAGCTTTTCTTTACCATAATTTCTTGGTTAGTTCACAATCTTTGATTCTAAAAAAAAAATCAAAACTTTGAGTGTTGATTCTTTGTTATTTGCTTTGATCAGTCTAAGGAAGAATGTGAATATTTAATCAGTCTTGCTAAACCACATATGGTGAAGTCAACTGTTGTCGATAGCCAAACCGGTAAAAGCAAAGATAGCAGGTTTGATTTCTCTTTTTCTCCACCTATAATGATGTTGTTGATGTTGATGTTGATGTTGATGATGATGATGTCTGAGAAGAATTTTAGTATTGTGGATTGTTCTGATTAGTTTTATAACGGTTTCAAGGGTTCGAACAAGCTCAGGGACTTTCCTTAGGAGAGGAAGAGACAAAATCATTAAGACTATTGAGAAAAGAATAGCAGATTACACCTTTATTCCAGCAGGTTTTGTGATGAGGATCATCGATTTTCTTTTGAATGATGAACTATGACACTTTTGTGTTATTTGTTAAGATGATTCTTGGAATGTGTTAGATCATGGAGAAGGACTTCAAATTCTTCACTACGAAGAAGGGCAAAAGTATGAACCACACTATGATTACTTTGTTGACGAGTTCAACACTAGGAATGGAGGTCAACGGATGGCTACAATGCTTATGTATCTGTAAGATTTTCTAACGCTTTTTTTTTATTTTAGTATTGGCATGTTCTAGAATTGACAAATCTGTCTTCTTTTTCTTTTTGTATATTAGCTCGGATGTTGAGGAAGGCGGTGAAACGGTGTTTCCTGCTGCCAATATGAATTTTACTTCTGTACCATGGTATAATGAGCTCTCTGAATGTGGGAAAAAAGGACTTTCTGTGAAACCGAGAATGGGCGATGCATTACTCTTTTGGAGCATGAGGCCCGATGCTACGTTAGATCCATCAAGCTTGCATGGTAAAAACTACCGATTGGTCATTTTAATCATTTGAAACACTCTCCTAGATCTTTGCTTCTTTTTTTTTCTGATACCGTTGAGTGTGTAGTTGCTAATGTATGGTCTTGGTGATTCTAGGTGGATGTCCTGTGATTAAAGGGAACAAATGGTCATCGACAAAGTGGATGCACATCAACGAGTACAAAATCTAGCGGTATTTCGTAGCTGGTAACAGTTCGTTCGCCCTTAAGTTTCAAAACAAGAAAATTTGTTCATCATGTTTTATGTCATCAATATTGGCTAAGAAGAATATGAAAACAATGTGCGGGTTTATATAAGCTTATTATCGATGTGCATATAAGACCAAAGAACTGTGTATTTGTTCGTGGTTCTTAACATTATCCTTGTTCATTGGGCAGAGGACAAGTCGTGGTGGATGAAATGCAATCTCAGAACCCAAAACAACAGAGACTTGATGTTTGTTTGTTTTGTTTTTCCCCTGCGGCCTAGCGAGTGTGTATCAGTGAAGCACCATTCTTTGTTTCCTTGGGTTTTATAAACACATCATTAGAGAACACCAAAAAAGAAGAGGGAATAGTATAAAAGACTAAATTAGGATATGGTTTAGAGAGGCTATTGCTCAATTTGGTATTAGAGCTAGAAGCTTGTTTTGTCTTTGACCTTTCAGTAATGTAAACCAGTAAGATCCGGGGTAGGATGTGGAACTCTTTCTTCCTTCGATACGCCTTGCACGCTCATTCACGTCTTCCAGAACCTTCTCGGCCAGCAGAAACCAATACAGTTTCTCAGGGTTTTTTTTCAAATCCTGAATCATGGAACAGAACACAGAGACAAGTGAAAGTGATTGCTTCATGCAGAGCATCTGCATAAGAACTCATACATAATAGAAACAATTAGTACATGCTTCACATACTCTGCAGTAAGAAGCAAATAAAAAAAAAACAAATACGCCCACCGTGGGGCTCGAACCCACGACCACAAGGTTAAGAGCCTTGCGCTCTACCAACTGAGCTAGACGGGCTATTTGATGCAGAAACTGCTAATTTAAAGATCTTCATATTTGTATTTCAACATAACTTCTTTATATTTTGATAATTAAAAATTTAGACCATTTCTCGATTTATGCGTGTCATTCTTGCGTAGCCATGCTAATCTTCTATGTATCATTCCAATTATAACATCGTATTGGATTTCTCCATAGCTTGAAAAGGAATAACATGAAAAACCCCTAACTATAAAAGTCACATTGTATTCTTTTCTTTTTGTCACATGTTCAGTTATTTACTTATCTTTGTTTGCAGTTAAATTAACAATATACTAGGATTTAACTCGCGTTTTACGAGAGACAATAGTTGTAAAATTATTTATACATGATGTTATCTAAAAATATTTGTAATTTATACATCTTTTATATAATTTTTTGTATTGTGAATTTTAGGTGTTGTTAGATGTATTGCTATTTTGTGTTAATTATTAAATGTATGTTATATATAAAATTTTTTATTAATTTAAATATACAGTCACGAAAACATGATTATATATATAAACATATATTAGTAAAAAAATATTGTACAATATTTAAATCAAGAAAGTCCATAAACATGAAAAATAAATGTCCAAAATTTTATTTGTTATTCAGTTTGTATCTCGATTTTTTCTATATATTTAGATATTTATCTCCATCACTAACTTTTTATAATGGCATAATGTAGTTATTTTACAAAATATTATATTTTCAAATGTGCAGGCCCTATCTGAAAAAGGCCCACGAGTTGAGCATTTACGGCCCGTAACAAAATTAAAATTTTAAAAAAATTAACGCCGTTGCCGGGGATCGAACCCGGGTCACCCGCGTGACAGGCGGGAATACTTACCACTATACTACAACGACTTTTGATGCTATAATTATCATATATTAACATATAATTGTTATTTACAAAATCTGTCTTGCACAAAAAGAAAAATATACTTACCAGAGTATCAAAGTTCATCGTCTCCAAATCTGATCGATCATCATCGCCAGTTTCTCCTCGAAGAATTCATCTCTGTAAAACTTCGTAAGCTCTCTCTCTCGTCGTACTTCTTATAAAACTTCAATGGATTTCTTCAGATCTCTTTGGTTTATTAGTTCCGCCGCAGAACCCTAACTTTCTTCTCCTTTTTTATTATTCCGAAGAGACAACCACCGAGATTTGGGCAAAGATGACTCAAGACGTTGAGATGAAAGAGAATCAGACCCCTTCTCAGTCGATCATCTCTTCTACTACCTCCACGATGCAGCGTAAATCTCATCCTTCAACACTTCAATTCGCGAGAATCCCAAATTTCCTGGGTTTCGATTTCAATTTTTTTTTGGAAATTTTCGCAGATTTGAAGGAGATAGCAGCTTTGATTGATACTGGATCGTATACGAAGGAAGTACGCCGTATTGCTCGTGCGGTGCGTCTCACTATAGGACTAAGGCGGAAGCTCACCGGCTCGGTGCTCTCGGCTTTCCTTGATTTCGCTTTGGTTCCAGGATCTGAAGCCCACTCTCGCCTTTCTTCGTTTGTCCCTAAGGTTATAATGTGTTTAGTTCTTGACTTTGATGTTTCAAAAATCTCATCTTGACCTGTTCCTATGAAGTAGAGTTGGTTTAGATACTGAAAGACTGATTTAACAATGTGTTTAGGGTGATGAACATGATATGGAAGTTGATACAGCTTCATCGGCTACTCAAGCTTCTTCAAAGCATCTACCTGCAGAGCTCGAGATTTACTGCTACTTCATTGTTCTTCTTTTTCTGATTGATCAGAAAAAGTACAACGAGGTTACTGCTGCTTGCCCCTTTTAGGTTTTACGTAAGTTACTTTTCTGCTATGGTTTTAATTCCGCGAGTTGCTTTTTTTAGGCGAAAGCTTGTTCTTCAGCAAGCATTGCTCGCCTCAAGAACGTGAACAAAAGGACCGTTGATGTGATAGCGTCAAGATTGTACTTTTACTATTCCTTAAGTTACGAGCTAACTGGTGATCTTGCTGAAATACGTGGGTTAGTAGCTCTAAGACTGGTTGTTGTAGTTTATTACTTGGTCCGACACCTCATCATATTAATCAGTAGCGTAACAGTTAATAATCTGTTTTATTGTTTCTGTCTGCAGTACTCTTCTTGCCTTGCATCATTCTGCAACTCTACGCCATGATGAGTTGGGCCAGGTATGTGCGTGTTTAGCAAATGCAACCTGCAATCATCACATTGAGGCTTTTATCTGCTTAATATTCAAAATATCATGGTGAATGCAGGAAACACTTCTGAATCTGTTGCTTCGTAACTACCTACACTACAACCTGTATGACCAGGCAGAAAAGCTAAGATCAAAGGCACCTCGTTTTGAGGCACATTCAAACCAACAGGTAGCTCTGGGTTATACCTTCATACTCCTAGGTTTTGCGGTGCTCTAGATTCTATGTTCAAACCAATGATACTTCTGCATTGTGCAATCTGTCCATACTCGAGAAAACTATTTCCTCATATCTTAAACTAGGAAGGCTGCTGTATTTTTCTCTCTATCACTAGTTAGTTTTCGACATGCTAGAAGGCTTCCATTTTACCCTCTCTGGTTATACTTCTGATGCCGCCTCTTTTAAATCAATTTTTTGTGTGTTTTTTATTGCTACTTATGATTTTCTTCTCCTATTATTTCCCGTTTATTGTTATTGACGTAAAGTATAAAAAAGGTAAACAGCCAGAGGGTTTTGTCTCAACCAATGTATTTTGCAGTTTTGTAGGTATCTCTTCTACCTCGGGAAGATCAGAACGATTCAACTGGAATATACCGATGCAAAAGAGAGCCTCCTTCAGGCTGCCAGGAAAGCCCCTATAGCAGCTCTCGGGTTCAGGATTCAATGCAATAAATGGGCGATTCTAGTTCGTCTACTGCTGGGTGAAATACCAGAAAGATCAATATTCACCCAGAAGGGAATGGATAAGGCCCTAAGGCCTTACTTTGAGCTTACCAATGTGAGTCCACCTTCATAATCTTGCTCGAGAAACCTGTTTAAATTTTTCTTTTTTTTTGAGCGGATAACTAAATTGGTAGAAGCATGAGCTATACTTCACCTCTATTTTTAAACCCTTTTCTAATTTCACTCGTTGGCCTATACATTCCTCTCTGTGGTTTTGTGCGACATAGCCGGCCAATGGATCCGTTTACTTATATGCTATTGCTTTTTAGAGATAAATGATTCAACAAGATACTGATTCTGATCTTGAGGCATAAGAATTAATTATCTGATGCGATTTTGCAGGCGGTTAGGATTGGTGACTTAGAGCTGTTCAGGACAGTCCAGGAGAAGTTCTCAGACACGTTTGCTAAAGACAGAACACACAATCTCATCGTGAGACTCCGTCACAATGTCATCAGAACTGGACTTCGCAACATAAGCATCTCATACTCGAGAATCTCCCTTCCCGATGTCGCCAAAAAGCTGAGGCTCAACTCCGAAAACCCCGTGGCTGATGCAGAAAGCATTGTGGCGAAGGCCATACGCGATGGTGCGATCGATGCGACAATCGATCACAAAAACGGGTGCATGGTTTCCAAAGAAACAGGAGACATATACTCGACGAATGAGCCACAAAACGCGTTTAATTCAAGAATCGCTTTCTGCCTCAACATGCATAACGAGGCGGTGAGAGCACTGAGGTTTCCTCCCAACACTCACAAGGAGAAAGAGAGCGATGAGAAGAGGAGAGAGAGGAAGCAACAAGAGGAAGAGTTGGCTAAGCATATGGCTGAAGAAGACGACGATGACTTTTAGTTGAAAGGTAAATCTCCCGTTTGAGTTTTGTTGCTTTACTTGTTCTCACTCTGTTTCTTGTTTCTGCTCACAACTTTACTATTTATCTCATCTTTCAAAGTGTTCTATTGACTTGCTTTTATACATTGTTGTTCCTTTTGGTTTAACTTTAGGAAGATTGGTTTCAGAAAATTGGAAATTTTTAAGCATTTTTAGAATACTTTTAGCTTTAATTTTATTATTTAGGTGGCTCATTACTAGAACATTGGCATGTGAAATGTTATCATCACCAGGCGATGCATAAAACAAAAAGTTTGTAATTATATTTTTTTAACATAAGATGATATAGATCAACGCTTAAATTATCACATGAGTGTGAAGTGAAGACAAGACATGTGTCTATGACCATTAAATAATTAATACACTAGCATGTTCCTGCCAAACTAGGTTTCACTTTCATAATAAAAACAATCTCATGTTATGCTTTTAAGTTTTAACTATAGTTTGTTTTTTTGTTTTTTATCGTCCGAAGTCTAATAGCAAGTAATTACTCTCACTAGAGTCAGATGGTTAAACTTTGATTTCATGAGATGATAGCAGAGATGGTTCAACTACTAGTTCACTTGTTATAACATGGTTACAACTTCCAACTATTTGAACCATATCATCAATGTCATTATCATAGGAGTATTATAATATTTGTAAACTCGTAATGGATTAAGAAATAAATTAAGATTTACTTAAATCAAAACCTAAACAAAAGGTCCTCGAGTCATTAATCTTGTTAAGTAAGAACAAGTGATAGGTTTTGACAAAGTGTGTTATTAAGGCGACAAACGACATCGTGGGTCGTGACGGTGATCTTTATCAAACACTTAATTAGATTGAAAATCAAGTTTTGAGAGACGATTAAAATTATGATAATAATAGTTATAAAGAGAAAAAAAATAAAGAGATTTGGCATGTTGCTAATAATGTAGGAGAAGAGAGCATGTGAGTATGTGACCGATGAACCTACACAGACCAACCTGCACATGATTGTAATTTGCACATCACATATCCTTTGTCTTTTTTCCTTTCTTCATATATTTTATTTAACTCGCAAAAAATTAAATATCCATAGTGTTGCTTATTATAGAAACCATTTACTACCAAACTATATTAACACTGAATAATGGATTAATCAACTTTACAAAAAAAAATCGTGAAAATTCCAAGTTCTCGGCCTATAATTTCTACTGAGATTTTAGATATTCTGATTTAAAGAATAACCTTATGTCCCAAAAATTTATTAAGTGTACAAATAAATCACCACCCAATTGATATTTTACAATCTTATAGCAATCAAACACNCGCTTAAAAAAAAAAAAAAAAAACTGATAGATTATAAATTTCTTTTGGCTATGTCTTAATACCTACAAATATTTGTGTAATCACATCTAAATTTTGTATGAACATTTTTTAAGAACACATCTCTCTTCATATTACATAAACAGAGTTTTTTTTTTTTTTGCAGATCTACTGTCTTTTGGACTTATGTTGTTACTAACAAAATATACAAATATATAATATTTGCCAAAAAAATAAAATTAAAAAAAAGAAATAAAAGAAATAAAGATACACACAGGCTAGACCAAAGATAAGATCACATGTAAAAGTTTATTTTGTTGGTACTAACATAAGTTTACACTCACTTCTCACCTTTATTTAAACAAGTCTCCTTCCTTCACTCGATCATCATCATCTTTTTCTTCTTCAACGAGTTAATATAACCATGGCAAAGTCTCTAGCTGTTTTAGCGGTTTTGGCCGCTCTTTTAATGGCGGTTGATGCCTTTAAGGCTTCTGGTTTAACAAAAGGCCATGCCACATTCTATGGAGGAAGTGATGCTTCTGGAACAATGGGTAATTTTAATGTCACATATATATATTCTTCTTTTTTTCCCACTTAAAAGATTTTATTAACAACCAAAAGGAAATTACACGGTGAGATACATATAGCCGGCAAAAGTGTTTAACTTTTCCGGAGCCAAGAGCCAGCGAGTTTTTAGAAAATATATATATTCTTGTTTCATGTTTGTTTTTGTGTGATGGTTTTTTTTGGTTATTAAGGCGGAGCATGTGGGTATGGAGATCTTTACGCGGCGGGGTACGGGACAATGACGGCGGCGTTAAGCACTGCTCTGTTTAACAACGGAGCTTCTTGCGGAGAATGCTATAGAATAACTTGTGATTACGCGGCGGACTCACGGTGGTGCAAGAGAGGAGCTTCCGTGGTTATCACTGCCACTAATTTCTGCCCGCCTAATTTCGCGTTGCCGAACAATGCCGGTGGTTGGTGTAATCCGCCGCTCAAACATTTCGACATGGCGCAACCGGCGTGGGAAAAGATCGGAATTTATAGAGGCGGAATCGTTCCCGTCGTTTTCCAAAGGTCAGATTTTGCAAAAAAAAAAACATAGACAAATTCATTATTATCATGTGGCATTAGGATTTCGGGTCAGTTTTGGTTCGGATTCGAATAATTCGGTTAGATCTACCTAGGACCTCTTTAGAAACCGATAAAATTTCAAATCGAGCTAAGATCCGGTTTTTGAAATTTTAAAAAAATCCGAAATTTGGAAGGAAAAACATTGAATTACTTGAAATAAATTAAAATTATAAACTAAAATTACTTTTTTCCCAATAAAATCGTAAAAATAATTATGTTTTCAAGTATTTTGGATATATGTTTTTGGTTCTCGGCTCATTTCTTGATCGTTTCAGATATCCGAAAAATTTTAAAATATCAACCGCTCAGATTTTTATGGTTATTCGATTTGGTTTGATTCTATTAAATTCGGTTTTCAGATCGAGTTTCAAGTAATTTGCCTTACCTTAATCATCATGGTAATCTAAAGGTCTCTATCTTTTTTTGTGTGTGAAAATAGAGTGAATTGTTACAAGAAAGGAGGAGTAAGATTCAGAATAAACGGAAGAGATTACTTCGAACTAGTGAACATATCAAATGTAGGAGGAGGTGGTTCGATTCGATCCGTCTCCATTAAAGGATCAAAGACTGGTTGGTTAGCCATGTCTCGTAACTGGGGAGCTAATTGGCAATCAAACGCTTACCTCAATGGACAATCTCTATCTTTCTCCATTACAACAACCGATGGAGCTACAAGACTCTTCCTTAACGTTGTTCCTTCTTCTTGGTCCTTTGGACAAACTTATTCTTCCAACATTCAGTTTTAAAAAAAGAAGTTTCTTCCTTTCATGTCTGAAATATTATTGGCAGTGGTTGCGCTCTGAGTCTGTTTATCTTCTCCCTGAGCTACCCGCCCCGCTTTGTTTGTATTTGCTTTTTTTCTTTTCTGTTGAATGAGATACAATTTGAGGAATGATATGGTTATGTTTTGTATTTGACAGATTCGATCTTGAAATGATAATGTAGCTAATGAGAATTGTCATAAACTTATGAATAAGTATTTGGTTATGAAAAAAATCGTTGAAATCGATTTGCTTGTGAAGCATTTTAGTTCGGTTTGTGTGTTGGTATTGACAATGAGTATCCTTTTTTAACACTGAAAAACACTTTAATCCGAAAAGCCATTCCATAATATCGTTAAGAGAAACTATTATGACGGACCGGACGTCCCACCGGGGCAAAATGTCTTCTTGTCATAAACCATGTCCAACCATCCCTTTAGTGTGATATTGTCCGCTTTGGGCCAAACTAGCAAAACCCTCACGAATTTGCTTTTGAGCTTTTACTCCCAAAAGACCTCACACTAAACAGGAGTCGGACTCTATTTATATATTAGACTTTCTTATCTAAGAGCATCCCATTGGCAAACTTGGAGGAGGTTCGCCACGTGTCAAATATATATATATATATATATATATATATATATATTTTCGTTTGATTTAAAA
>OVAN01000254.1:0-70692 GCA_900406275.1 Anastatica hierochuntica | reverse complement strand
TAACTGTACGCTTGCAGTGATTTCTTGGGTGAAAACCTGAGCCATCAGTGAGGCTCAAAGTAAGAAGATTATAGAGATTATCTGCTCTTATGGCGAGGATGCAAGACAAAAAAATCAACCTTCTTAAATCCTCAATGATGTTTGGAATGAGGTACCAACTCAAGAGAGATTGCCTATAAAATCGACCTTGGGCATACATCAAGAAGGAGGAATGGAGACTTATCTGGGTCTTCCTGAGCAGATTTGTGTATCTAAGAGTAAGTCTTTGCCTTTGTCAAAGATCGGCTCCAGAGCAAAATTAATTCATGGTTTGCTAAATTTCTATCTAAAGGAGTGAAAGATGTGTTCATTGAATCGGTGGCACAAGATCTTCCGACTTATGTAATGTCGTGTTTATGCTTCCCAAAGCAATTTTCTCTGTAGTGTTATTGTTAACTAAGTAGTGTTATTGTTAACTTTTGGGGGAGTTCCAATGCAGATAGTCATCGGATTCATTGGCTCGCATGAGACAAACTTTGTAGACAACTTTCAGAAGGGGGACTGAGATTCATAACCTTTGAGGAGCTCATATGGCCCTCTTAGCCAAACAATTGTAGAGATTAATTCGCATTCCTAATTCCCTCTTATGGAGAGTATTGAGAGGGAGATATTTTTGTTATTGTAGTCCTTTGGAAATACAAAAATCAAATCGGTCATCATATGGCTGGAGGAGTATTTGGGCAAGTAAACCTCTTTTACTCTCAAGACTCCGAAGAACCATATGATCAGAGATGGATACCAATGTGTGGAATGAATCTTGGATCCCTAATAATCCGGCTAGACCACCAAAGAGTATTAATGCCAGGAAAGATCCCCACTTGCATGTGTACGCACTGGTCAACCCTACGACAAAGCAGTGGAAAGAGATTACCTACATGAATTATTTACCTATGATGATTTTCATCGTATCCTAGGGATCCACCCTTTCAAGACATTCTCTAGAGATGGATATAGTTGGGCCTACATTCCTTCGGGAAACTATACTGTTAGATCAGGATAGGGCAAGGCGTTTGGTTCTTTGGGTTGGTTCGGGTCGGTTCTTTCGATTCTCGGGTAGTTCGGTTCCTATGTTTTGATACCCATTTAGGAACCGAGAAAATTTCGGTTCAGTTCAGTTTGGTTGTTGTTCAGTTCTGATTGGTTCTGGTTACTTGAAATCAAAACCAAAAAAGAACCAAAAACTTTTCGGTTCCAATTTGGGTTCGGGTATTTTCGGGTAATTCGGGTATTTTAAAGATTTTTCATGTGTTTTTGGGGATTTTTTTTATTTTTTCAGATACTTTTTGGATATTTTTGGGTTTTTCGGGTATGTTCGGGTAGATTTTTATCGAGTATATTTTTGTATTTGGTTATTCAGTTTAAAGTATTCAAAATATTTTAAGGTACCTAAATATATTTCAGGTATTTTCGTGTACCCGAAAGATTTTTGTTCGGTTCGATTCGAAATATTATTGGTAACCGTTTGGGCATTTGTAAAAATTTGGTTCGGTTTCGTTTCCAAAATTTTTGGTTCTTTCGGTTCAGTTCTTCGGTTCTGGGTAATATGCCCAACCTTAGATCAGGTTATTGGGTCGCGAGAGATCTCTCTCGTCCTGCTTGCGATCCCCTGTACAGAGACCTACAATGTCAACATGTTTGACACAAGCGTGGAAATTAAAAACTACACGAAAGCGGAAGCATTTTGTGTGGCAATGAATTTCTGGATGTATGGCTACATGCCAAAGATTAAATTACAGGCACATTGAAAAGGAGAAAGGTTGCCATGTTTGCAGAGCGGAGAAAAAAACCATTAATCACCTTCTTTTCGAATGTCTTCCCTTGCGACAAGTGTGGGCCTCAGCTCCCATTCTCTCAACTTCACCATGTTTCTGTGTCACGCTTTATATGAAAATTTTAGCTATCTCTTCTAGGAAGCTAAAAAATTAGGAACAAGTGAGGTGGTTATGCATGCATTCTCTTGGATTTTATGGTATATTTGAAGGCCAAGAATCGGGTGATTTTTTAAAATATTTGGGAATCGAGCCAAGATATCTTGGACCATACTATCTAGGAAGCAACTCTTTGGAGTGAAGCAAATGCAAAAGAATAAGAAGAGAGGATTGGTGCTTGTAGAATATCGTCGAACCCAGTCTACTTGACACCCAATGTCGAAAGAGTGAAAATTTGTCAGATTTATGGATCCTGGAGTGCAAATGCACCAGTCAGTGGATATGGATGAGTGATTTATGAGGGAGATAGAAGACGAAAATATGGTTTCAAGAGTGCCCAAACTAACCTGTCACCTCTTCATGCGGAATCAGAAGCTTTGATTTGGGCCAATGAATGTTATATTTCGACATCATCTTTGGAGATTTTCTTTGCTACATACTACATGCAACTGGTGGCAATGGTGTCAAACACGAAAGAGCGGTCAACTTTCTCATTGGAGCTTGAAGAGTTTATTGCACTTAAAAGTATTTTTCCCGGTGTTTAATATTTTTTATATTTTTCGCAGATTGCGTTGCCAAAAAAGCAAGATCGAAAAGTTTTATTATTATCTATGTAAACACCACGATTGTCAATTCCTTCCTTCTAACATAAAGTTTATTACCAAAAACTTAATAAATGGGATCTTCTAACATAAAATTTATTACCAAAAACTTAATAAATGGGATTTGAAGTAAAAAAGAAAAAAGAAAAAAGAGAAATCACATGGCTTGTGACGGTCGTGACAATCGTTACTTATTATGACATCCCTTAAACAATCATAACTTTGTTTGTTGTTGCCAAAACTATTTATTTTATTATCCACTTTATCATAAGTTTCAATAAATACACCTTATACTCTATTTATATATTTGACTCTATTCCTAGTTGTAAATATTATAATCCGGAATAAGTTCCAAATTCATCATACTTTTTACCTGGTAAAAAAATCCTTAAAATATTCTATGCAAAAACCAAAATATTCACTCCACATAAAATATAATATAATAATAAATAATAATCGAAGAAAAGCTGCCCATGTGGGCACTACCAAATAACTCTCCATAATCGATGCTTGAAATACATTGGATGTTTACTAAACAACACAGATATGAACAAACAAACACCCACAAAAGAAGATCACAAGACCAAATCTTTGTTATAAAATACAACTTGTCTCTTTTTGGAGTCTCTTGTTTTCTTCTTTTCAACTTCCTTTTTCTCTTTTTCTAAAAAAGATCATGGATCTTGCAAGTTCAAGCGAGTTACTTATTGATGACCTTCTTGAAGATTACTGGTTCTTTGAGAACTTATTAACCAGGAGATCAAGAGTCTTAAGGTATTGTCACTCAGATCCTTACCCTTCTTCTTCTTATTTGACCTCTCCTAGAAAAATGGGAGATTCGGATACAGGGAAGATTCAAGAACCCTCTATAGATAGAAAAGAAGGTGGATCTCATACGAAGCTGAAGAGGCAGTTCTCTGAAAAGATTAGGGTTCAAGAACCGAGACAAGAAGACTCTTTCTTTCTGAACAAGGAACATGTGGTTCTTCCCAAATCTGGATCTCGTTCGGCTCCTAGGAAAATTCAAGAAGCTTCCAGAGAGTGTTGTTTGATCCGAGCACCTTCTTTGCCGCCTCGGATGGAAAAAAGAGAGGTGGGTTACGAGGGGAAGAAGATGATCAATAAGTTGACGAGGCAGTTCTCTGAGAAGATTAGGACTTTAGAACCAGCAACGAGGCCTAGTGAGCGTTTCTTGCAGAAGAAGGAAGCTATGGTGCTAGAGAAAGGGATTAGTGAAAGTTCTAGAGCGAGCAAAACAAGAAGTACTAGTAGTGGTATCAAGATTGGTTTGCAAAGAACTCAAACGATGCCAAACAACATGAGAAGAAGACAAGATAATGTGGAAGACGAGTTTGAAGATCAAGAAAGCGACTCAAGAATGGGATTCTTGATTCGTGAAGCCCTCGCTAGCTCACATAATGTTCAAAAGGTAACTAAACGATTCACTAAATGCTGTTTTTTGTTCAGAATCTGAGAGGCATATAACAAAGTTTGTTTCGTGGCATAGGTTTCAAGTAATCAAAAGCAGAGACCACCAATAAATTTGAGATCAGAAGATACTATCATGGCCAAACAAGTAAGCTCAAGTCCCAAAACGCTGCGTAAAACGCTAAGCATCATAGAAACAACCAAAGATATTCAAAAGCTCAAGCTTGGCTATGACCAAACGATGGAGCCACGTGCTACACCGCTTAGGGTTCCTAAGGATTCGAGGAAAGAGATACAGGATCAGATCAAGTTCTGGGCTCGAGCAGTAGCTAGTAATGTTCGACAAGAGTGCTGATAAATAAAAATATTTCTTCTTTTAATTACCACTAATTAGCTCTTCTTTATGTAACACTGTTCCGTACAGATGATTCTTATCTTCAATTCATGATCCATTTTTGTGTTTTCTGAACCTCCTGAAATAATGAGATTCCTCTGTTTATGTGATGATGTTGTTCTTTTCTTTTCTTTTTGGTATGAAGAAAAGTCATGATTATGATGAAGAAAAGGGCATGAGAGAAAAACAACAAGGACGAACAATATTATAATAACGATAAAATTTTATATTTGACCAAAAGAAAAAAACATAATAATTTGTGATTTGATTGCGATTTTTGCAGAGTTTCCTAGAAGCACTCGAATTAAAATAGTAGTAATAAGTTTATTTTGATAACATTACAAGTAAAATACGTTGAATCATGTTGGGCTAAACATTAAAAAAAAAAAACTAACGACGTAGATTAAACTGCAAAGATCTCTCGTAAGACCCAAACAATAATAGTATATGCATTTATTCAACTTCAATATTTTAATACTAAGCATCCTCTGACATGTTATAGTTAAGTATGTTAAATGTATGATTACTAACTGAAAGTATTAATTTCCGTGAAACCTGATAAATATTAACCATTTGCATAAATAGAAACTTAGGGGTGTATTGGATGTGAAATTTTAGAAGGTTTTGTGATTTTATTAAAATCCCTTGTTATTAAACTAGTGATTTGTAGAAGTGTTCACAAAACAAGTGTTATTGAAAATGGAATTTATGTAAAATCATCTAAAAACGTTTACAATCCTCTATTATTCAAACAACAATTTGTTAAAAGCATACCAAATACCATGTTATTCAAAACATAACAGGTTTTCTTTTAAAGAACAATGAGAATGATTTGATGAAGCTTTAAATCCAAATGTTAGAGTAAAATATACAAAAAGAAACTACACCTATATGGGTGTGCTTTTGAGAAGTCTTTTAAAAGGTGAAGAAAAACAGATTCCTCAAAAAAGAAGACGAACGTGATTTCTTCAAAGATAAGAGAGGATGTAGAGTAAAGTAAATGAAGCAATCGATGTGGTTATCAATAGCTAACGAGTCTTCCGATTGAATCGCCGACTTATCAGTAGCTAGTTCAGTTCCGGTAGACTCCGGCGGGGGTCTTGGGACTCTGTCTCACCACTTCTCTGATCGTCTCTCTTTTCCACTTTCAATTCTTTGCTGCACACGTTCCGTCGAAAATGTCTCGAGCCTCTCTCATCTCTCTCTCGAGTGAGATTCTAGATCCTCAAAAGTCCTTTTACCCCTTTTCTAGTAATTGGTTTCAGATTCATAATGAAACGTAGAATCTCCGATTAACAACTAAGGATGCTCTTCTTCTCACTGCAGGAGATACAGCTACGGTGTTCCTCAGGTATTGAACCATTTTTCTTTTCTTCATTTTCTTCTTTTTTGGCTATAGGAATTGAAATTTGGGTTACGTGTTGGTGATTCTCGTCCTTGGAATTGGGAATTGTAGCTCGTGACACATATATGTTTGGTATTGTTTGTGCTACTTCTCTAGCGGTCCCTTCTCACTGTCCTTATAAAGAAATATCGACACTCAGTCAATTTTATTATAGACCATGGGTACTAATTCATCTTACACTGTTTGTTGCAGGGTATATTTGGTGCTGTCCAACATTGATGTGTTTCAGACAAAGAGTATGGTACCTTGATGTGTGTAAACAGAATCATGTCCTTGTGGCTCTTGACATGAGGAAGGTTATCAAACTCTTGAGAGTCCAATAGATATATCTACTGCTTGTAGAGTTATAGGACATATGAATATGTTAGTAGCAACATGAACCAAGCCACTGATAAGAACTTGCTATGTATTCAAAATTAGATGGTATGAAGTTTGAACGGTTTTATCATGTTTAAGACACATGTTAGGTACCAGGACGATGGTTGAAAGAATGTTTGTGTGAATGAAGCTTGGTTTCTTATGTGTAAGTCGTTCAACGTCGGATCAAATTGCCTAGATTTTGGCAAGAAGTGTTTGTTGCTGCTTACAAAGAACTCACTAGTGATGTGCCTGGTGTTAAAGACTCTGCTATTTCTGAAATCGCTAAGATGTCGGTTCGGCTTATTACCCTTGATCCACCTTCTTCTCGATCAATGGTGATTGATCTTGATCTAAAGTTCGTTTTTTCCTTCTTCTGCATCTCTAGTTTTCATTGATGAGTATTCGATTAGTGACTTAAGAATCGATAGTTACAGTTTAAAGATCTTGCCTTTGGGTTCTCCATATCTTCCTAGTTGCCTTGAATATGTGGAACTAGATTTTTGATCTCAATGATACTTAGGTTGCTCAGTTTGATTGTCAAGTTCGTACTTTTTTTGGCGATTAGCCATTGAAATTTAGTGTAACTCTGTTAGTTATTTTCATGTTGAAGATAGAATGATTACAATCAATACTTGTCTGTGACGAGTGACCAGATGTATAGATACACTAACATGTACTAAGATCTTGATAATCCAAACATTGAAAGATCCATGTGAACTTCAGATAAATTAAGATCTTGGTTTAGTCTTGATGTAGATTAGATATTAAGATCCAGTGTGCTAGATCTTTAGTATCAGGAAAGGAAAAGAAGTTGGATCTTTAGTGTGCCAGATCTTTACTTGTTTTCTTCTCATTCAGGTTTTAGTTTTGTGCCAGAACAAGTGCATATGTTCAATTAACGAAGCATATTATCTTGTAGAAACGTTATTACTCCTACTATAAAATAACTTTAGTATGAAAAGTTATGGGTTGTTTACTGTTATTAACGAAGCATATGAGCTTTTTCTTTAGTTGTTTAGGGTTAGATTTGTAGGTATACATATGTGTGTATATATCAGTTTTGTTTTTCTCACTTCTTAGAGACAGAGGATACTACCAAATCGATCATCATCTCCTTTTCTGTCAAAGTAAGTATTCCGGTAGTTTTTAATAGAATTGTTAGTTTGTAATCAATTGATTAATCATCTTCTTATGGCTTATTATCACGTCATCATGCATAATTTATAGATTTGTTTGTGACTTTAAAAATATATTAGTCATTCATTGTTTTTCAGTTTTGATTTTACAAACAATGTATACTGATTACTACTTTAGTTTCTAAAGTTTACTCTCAGTATTTTATTTTGTTGTTGTATGATGGAAGATATATCGCAGGCCACAATGGGAGATCCACAGGAAGTGAAAAGTAGAGGTCAATATAATCATTGGTCAGAACCTGAAAAAAAAATGTTATTGAGGCTACTAGTGGATGCAGTCAATCAGGGTCTCCGAGATGCCAGTGGTAAGTTTAACAAACTAACGATGGAGGATGGAGTACTATCATATCTAAACCAAAAGCTTGGATCTACAAAAACCTATAAACAATACAGAAATAGGATGAGGATCTTGACGGCTAAATATCGAAGCTTAGCAGATCTTCTTTGTTTTAGTTATGGGTTTGGGTGGGATCATGAAACAAAGAAATTCACTGCATATGATGAAGTATGGAATGAGTATTTGAAGGTATAAAATCTATCTTGAACTTATGAATGTGTTCATGTTTCTTAGGTACTTAATCATTGTACTAATGTGTTTTCTTTTTAATAGGCTCATCCAAGTAATAGGTATCTACGTGATGAGTCATTTGTAGGACTTGGCGACACCATTGATAAACAGACCTATCAAGTTGGAGACACTGAAGGCGCAAATAGTACAAGCTTTGTCCAAATGATGAAAGATGTTGAAGGACTGTTTTACCAACAGGCAAATGAAGACCAAGTTTTTTCTTCATCTGAAAAATGCAAGGGAGAAAAGCTTTTTCAAAGAAAGAAAGCTAGAACTGACTCAAAAGCTTGTGATGAATTGAACTCAGTGACAGAAATTAGTAGCCAGATTTTTGGTCTCATACACAAGAAATGGGAAAAAGAAGCTGAAGAAAAAGAAGTCGAAGATAAAGCTAATAATGTGTGGAGTGCTATCAAAACAATTCCTGATTTGGACGATGATTTATGGCATGAGGCGATGACCCTTGTTCATAGTTTAGGTATGAAATATGGATTTGTGAATATGTCCATCTCAGACCGTTGTGGATGGATTAAACGGAACCTTCGTAAACCAAGTGGTTGAAGTTCGGTGCATTACTATGACGTGAAGACTTGAAGATGGTTTTGTTTTTGAAGTTTGTTTTCAAATATGAGCTTTGGTTATTACTTTTGACGTTGATTCATTATTTTGGTTTTCTTTTAGCAATACTTGGCTATTTGTTTTGATTCGTTCGTATGCCTAAACCATGATTCTCGAGTTTCTTTATTAACATAAGAAGACTATTATCTCTCCCATTTAAGCTCGAGTCTTGTCATTAATAACCTGCAAAAAATCATATCTCACTCCTCTTCTCCATAGAGAATAAGAAGAAACCAAATTCCTTGTCTCGCAAGTAATTTGATACTTGTGACCTCATCTAACATTCTCTTCTTACCCTTCTCTTTCTTTATTTCTACTTTCATTTCTTTTTATTTTCTCTTGTTTCTGTTACCTAAAGCAAGGAGATCGAGAAAGAATTTTGCTTGAAGATGCAATCTCTACATTTTTTTTACTTTCGTTTCATCTATGATAAATGCAAATCATGAAAGAATATTCTATTCACATAATCTTCTTTTTTTGGCGGGTATAATTTGGAGCCTAAAATTTTGGAGGCAAAATTGTAACATATATGATTTTGTTTGCTCTCCTATTACTTCAGAGTTTAGAGTCTCCCTCTCTGCCGCATCTTTGTACGTTTTTTTATTACTTCTTTTTTTTCATTAAAATCAGTTATCATTCTTGTTTTTTCTACTTTATTCTAATAATTTGTCTTTGATCTCACTAGTTTTAGCATAATCATCAAACTTTATGATTCATACTCTCGACCTTTTTTGTGTTAAATACTCTCGATTATTTCACAATCCGATAAGTATGTTATTTATAGAGTTTAACAATGGATCACATTGTTCGTGAAAGTGAAGAGATAGAAGATAAAAAAACGGAAAAGAAAAGAGAATTCCAAAACTGATGTTGATACTATGTTATTGGTTTTGTCTATCACTGCGAAGATCCGTTATTTCATCACACAAATGAACGTTCCGAAAATAGAGCGCTAAATTATAAGACCAACTACAAGACTTGGACACGAATACATACAAAATGTGTTACTTGATGATCATAATCATTTTCGACATCTGTACCGTATGTATCCAGATGTGTTTTTGAAGCTATGCACTATTATGAGAGTGAAGATGAGTCTAAAAGATACGAGAAATGTTTTTGTTGAAAAAATGCTTGCCACATTTTTGTTCATCGTTGGTCAAAATTTGAGATATATCCAAGCTCAAGATAGATTCAAGAAATCGAAGTTCTCAATAAGTTCGAGTTTTAACACAATTCTCAAGGTGTTAAACGCACTTGCTCCAAGCTACATGGCACAACCTGAATCTAACGTTAAAAGAAAGCACACGGTTTTATCCTTATTTTAAGGTACAATAATATTTTTTATTTATCTTTCAAATAATATTGGCTCTTCTTTCTCTGTTGGATATTGATCATTAATAAAGGTTCTATTTGGTGCGAGAAAAAAAAAATTTATCTTTCAAATATAACAAAAATTTTATATCTACTTTTATTTTTTTAAGGACTGCGTCGGAGCTATCGATGGAACGCATATTCTTGCAATGATAAGTGGGAAAGCATCAGCTAGCTATCGTAACCGAAAAGGACAATTATCGCAAAATGTCTTAGCTGCATGTAATTTTAATTTAGAATTTATATACATTCTTAGTGGATGGAAAGGCTCGGCTCACGACTCAAAGGTACTTCATGATGCTCTAACACGAAGTGCTAACAAATTAGAAGTTTCAAAAAGTACGTCTTTTGCATTGTGTAAATATATTGTATTATTAATTTGCATTTTAGCTCACATGTATTCGTGTGCTTCATAAAAGTTCAGGAAAATTTATTAGTTGATTGTGGATTCGCCAATCGACGTAATTTTCTAGCTCCATTTCGAAGTACACGATATCATCTTCAAGAGTTCAGAGATCAAGGAAAAGATCTTGTAAATCAAAATGAATTGTTCAACCATCGACATTCTAGTTTGCGAAATGTAATAGAGAGGATTTTCGGCATCTTCAAATCAAGATTTCTCATCTTCAAATCTGCACCACCCTTTCCATATAAGACACAAGCGGAGTTGGTACTTGCTTGTGTTGTTTTACATAATTATCTTCGTAAAGAATGTCGCTCAGATGTATTTCTTCCCGAGGAAAATAGTGAAGAAAGTAACGTCGAAGAAATATGTAATGACGAGAACATCGATGATGAAGATGTTTATGATACTCAAGAACAACAAAGAATGAATGCTAATAATTGAAGAGCAACTACAACTGCAACCATGTGGACATATGCTATGAATATGAGATCGTAATGAATCACAAGTTATAGTAGAACAAAATTTTATATTATTTCTTTCTTTTTCTTGGATTTTTAGAATAAGAAATTTTAATATTAGTGTTGGGTAATGCCATTGTTTTAAGAATTTATGAAAAAAGTTTGTTTAAAAGAGAATCCAAAAGAACATGAACCACACCTACAAGTCTACAAAACCTCATCAAATCACAATAACAGTTTTATTTATTATTTTATAAATATTGAATAAATAAATGTGGTTTTCCAAAAATCCATCTTAACCCATCTAAATCCCACAAAATCCCACTAAATCTTAAAATCACCAAAACCTTCTAAAATTCCACATCCCATACACCCCCTTAGTTGTGTGAAAACTATAAGATTATCGTATAGTTTGTTTATAAAATAAAAAAGAATAACGTGCACAAAATGATTTCCATAAACATTGTTTTTGCTAGCTTCCAATTAACTTTATGACGTTAAAATTACTATTTTTGCTACCAAATGATGTCATAGAAAAGAGAAACACATTTAACTAACAGACAAATCTCACGAGACTTTACACTTTTAGCAGATAGACAGAAGTGCGCCTTAGGTCAAATCTCAAGTAGCAAAATAGAACAGAGATAATGACTTTTCGAAAGCACCTGAACAAAAACCAAAACTTAAAAAGTAGAAACACCAATTTACAAACAAGTAGCTACTTTTTAAAAATATTACAAATTCAACCAGCAAAAGCCCATGCACCATAATACATTGTTGCAGACTCAAATCTCTTCCCACTGTTAGCCCATTGTTGTTTTAGTCGTGGTTGATGAACTCTCTCTTTTGCGTGTGTAAGCTCATCGACAATGCTGTAAACTCCAAAGCCCTAACTTCAAGAAACCAACACAACACGTTTGCCAATCGATGTGCAATAAAGTCATGCTTGTAAAGATGTCATGCTAATAAGATACCAAAACGATTGCAAGAAATAAAAAAGCTTTTTTTTACTCTATTGAGATTATTTAAAGGCACAAGTTTATGCGTAACTGTATATATACATATATGTGTATATATATATAAATATAAATATACACACACACATATAAGCGACAGTTTAAAGAAAATATGTAAAAGTTAGTCGTAGTTAAATATTTCTTTGAAAGAAAAATGAAATGACAAATAAGATAAAAAAAATATATAGTGATATTGATTTTTCATAAGAGCATCTCCATCCGTAGTCCTTAGTCCAAAAATCCTTGGTTAAGGATCAATCCTTAACTATTTTTGCGGACCCCACGACACGTGGCGGTCCGCGATTGGTTAGGAATTTTGTTTTTTTGTTTGTTTTTTTTTAAATCAGAAATGGTGGGACCCATGAATAGTCAAAGATTTTTGGAGAGTCTCACGGATGGAGATGCTCTAAGAATCTTTAGGTGCAACTATTTTAGAAGAAAAAAATTGAAGAAATTCTTTTGGCGTAATTAAGAGGAAAATGCTTAGTTCATTTGAAAATAATTTCTCTTCAAAATAGTAGAGGAACAAAATTGAATACGATTCATCTCATTTTTATTCTACCAAATTTTTTTAAATCTTATTCAGTTTGTTCTTCTTTGTTACAACCATTTACACTCGGAAATCGATATAGTAATATTTTTAAGTTGGTTAAAAGAAAGTCTTTTTGCTAACCACACTAAATATAACATATTTCAGAAAACATCCTAAAGTGTATAACATTTCAAAATATCACATATATATTTCATATAGTAATATGTACAAAGTGTAAAAATTAAATCTATAAATCTAGATTTAATTGATTAAACCAAATAATCAATTATCTATAAATTTGCAACTCGATCGAAATTGATATGTAACTCATAAAGTGATTGGCATGATCCAATCTAACAAAATTTAAATAGCTTAAATCGACATCTAATTTGAAAATTTTTTTTTTTTTTTTCTTTTCGGCCATTTAATTTCATTAAAGTCCAAAGGTCGCATGTACAAGATTATTTTTTTTATCAATGAAACTCATTTAAGAAAACAAACTACAGAGTTTGAGGAGCAATAATCTGAAAACAAGATAGCATCTTTGGCCAGACCATCCGCCTCTACATTTATAGAGCGGGAAACATACTTAAAAGACAAAGAGCTAAAAGAGTTCCTAAGAATCGATATGTCGAAGAGGATACTATGGATCTCATTGACTGTTTTCTTCGGTCGGATAAGCAAAATTAAGACCTGTGAGTCTGATAGGATCACCACCTTCGTGAGGTTTTGCGACAGTGCCAGAAGCAATGCCGACTTGACTGCCAAGGCCTCGACTACAAGAGCAGAGGAAAAAAACTGATGGCAGGAGGAAGACTGGGTAAGAAATGAATTCCCTGAAGATTTGAAGATGATTCTAATACCACAGATCCAAGAGGCGTCGACGTAATAGAGCACTGAACGATCCTCGTGCTGAGCTGTTGGAGGGTGCACGACTGGTTCCTGCAAGAGGCGCTATGTTCCTGAGTTTCTGCCTAGATGCGAGCATCTCTTATTACCTTGATGATCGACTCCTTGGCTGAGAAAATTCTATCTTCAAACAACAAGATTCCTAGTTTTCCACAGGGACCACATAATCCAGGGAAGAGAGGAGCTGAAAAACCTGTCGGTGGAAGGTTAATTGACTTTAACGCTTTCTGAAGGAGAGATTTGCAGGTCATAGAGGCATCGTCTCCTAGCATGAAGAGGATAGGAGCTAACTCCCACACTTCCTTCGCAAAAGGGCAGCAGAGTAAAACGTGCAAGTCTAATTCATCAACGCTGCAACGTTTACAACTGCCAGCAATAGGGAGCCCTCGACTTCTCAGAGCATCGCATACTGGGAGGATGCCATTGGCTATTTTCCAGAGGAAGTGTTTAACTTTTGGGGAGGTATGAATGCCCTTAATGCATTTCAGCCAGCTAAACTGATCCTCATCCAAAGGAGCTTGGGCTTTGAGGAGATTATACCCTGATTTTGCAGTATACGAACCTGATTTAGCTAGGAGCCACACTCGCGTATCTCTTATTTCGTGTGTACTAGGCATAATTTTCCTAATATTGTCTTCATAATGAGGTAGGTGTTGGCAAATAGCCGAAAGATCCCAGGAGTAGGTAGAGGGAGATAACATGTGGTTGACCATCATTGTCTCTACATCCTTAGGTGTTGGACTGATGAGTTGTTGTGGGGTGGATCCCGAGAGCCAAGGTTCCGACCATAACTTGATGCTCTCACCATCTCCTACAAGCCAACCGGTCCCCTTTTTGATTATGTCCCACCCTTGTAGAATTCCTCTCCAGCCATGAGAAGCTACGAAGGGACTTGTGCATTCCAAGAAATTTGAAGAGTGGCAGTATTTTCCAAGCAAGACTCGGCTGAGAAGGGAGCCTGGATTCTTAAGGATCCACCAGCTGATTTTTGCAAGAAAAGAGTCATTGAACTCTTCGATACTTCTAAAATCGAGGCCACCCTCAAACTTTGGTCGAGTGAGTTTGTCCCAAGCCACCCAAGAGATCTTCTTCTCCCTGATTTTACTATCCTACCAAAATCTAGTGAGAAGAGATTGAATTTGTTTGCAAAGTGACTTTGGGATCTTAAAGCAAGACATGGAATAGCTCGGGATAGCCGATAACATCGACTTGAGAAGTACTTGTTTCCCGGTGGTTGAGAGAAAGTGGGATGACCAACTTAGCGCCCGTTAGCGGATCTTGTCAAGAATGGAAGCAAATATGTCCCTTTTTCGTCTTCCAAAATTTTTTGGAATACCCAAGTACTTACCGATTCCCCCTTCATTCTCTATTCCCCACTCTATGCGGTCATACGCTTTGCTCATGTCGGTCTTAACCGCCATAGAGCAAAACTTTCGAGCTCTCGAGGTTTTTAAGAAGTGGAGGATCTCGTGTGTGATTAACACGTTGTCTGAAATGGCTCAGTTCGGAACAAAATCTGACTGGTGGGTTGAGATTAGCGCCAGTAATAACGGTTGAAGTCTTTTGGTGAGGATCTTCGTGATGATTTTGTAATCGACGTTACACAACGCGATAGGCCTATAGTCTGCTACTTTCTTTGGAGCAGGAACCTTCAGTATTAGCCGGATGTGGGTCTCATTTAAACTCTGGTCCAAAGAAGAAGAAATAAAGAAAGCTTGAATCTCCTTTATGACATATACGCCCACAATGTCCCAAACAGAAAGAGGCTAAGAATCCGTCGGGACCAGGGGCTTTGCCCGGGTGAACCGAGAAAGCCGCTTCTTTGATTTCCAAGTCAGTTGGTATGGTTGTGAGCTCGTCATTCATCTGCCTTGTAATAGCTGGTGAAAGAACCTCTTCTCCTATCTGAAAATCCGAACCACCATTTGAGGTGAAATATCTCTAAAGTAGGACGCAATCGAGCTAGCGTTATGATCTTCTTCAAAGACCTCTCTGCCTTGCTCGTCTTCTATGATGGAGATGGTGTTAATCAGTCTCCTCCCACGAGTGGATGCGTGAAAGAACGCTGTGTTCCGATCTCCGCTCCTCAGCCATTGAATTCACCTTCTCTATCGCCAAAAGTTATCTTCCTCCTGATAGTGCTCCTCCGGGGATCTTTGGAGGTTGTCAATGTGGGCTTGAGAGGGGATTTGCAGAAAGTGCCTCCTCTAAAGCTTCTCGGGCCTCTTTGATCTGCTACATTTTTATTTCGTTTTAGGCCTTAGCCCATTTTATTAATCTCCTGCGACAAAATGAGAGTTTTTGGGACACAGAGGCGATGGAGGGGGAGTTCCAAGTCTCCTGCACTAGCTCTTTGATCTCCTCTTTCTCTATCAATATCATGTCGAAACGGAATAGGCCTCTCTTACGCTTGGACTCCTCGTTAAAAACATGATCAGAGGCATGTTATCTGAACCCTCAAACTTGAGGTATTTACACCGACCTTGCGGGAAATCCTCACTCCATGAGCAATTTATCAGGGCTCGGTCCTGTCTTGATTGGATAAAGTGGTTATAATGGGTTCCCCTCCAGGAAAGAGGGTTTCCGGAGTTTCAGAGTTCCCAAAGCCCACACTAAGAGATAAAGCTTCTAAAGGCCACGAAGGAACCTTCCCACCGCGGTGGTCCTCCTACTTTCGGAGTTATCTAGGATATCATTGAAGTCGCATGTAATTAGCCAAGTCGAATCTCGATATGTGGTCAACTTGGATAAGAGCTCCCACCAAGCTGATCTATTCTCTATTTTTGGAGCACCATACATAAAAGTGACAAAAGAGGAGGATAACTTGAACTTGCAGTAGGTGTCAATATGGTTGGCAGAGGAACTTAAAACATTCAAGTCAACATTATCTTTCCAGAGGAGAGCCAATCCACTGCTAAGACCGGTGGGGGGAACCGTGAAATTATGAGCATAACCATAACTTTCAAATGTTTTTAATACAAAAGCATCATCGTGTTTGGTTTCCATGACGAACAAAACATTCAGGAAGATTCCTTTGCAGAACTCCCGTAGTCGACGAACCGTCAGGGGGCTCCCCAAGCCCTGATAGGTCAAGCTCAGCACCATTAAGGAAGAGGGCTTTGTGGAGGCCGAAAATCCTCCACTTGCCCCACCGAAGTAGTATCTGCAATTGGTCTTTGCTATCTATTTTGGGTAGAGCCTATAGCATCCAAAGTGGGTTCTTTTTCCATGCAGAGGCGTTTGTGAGCTTGAGCTCTGCCTCGTGTAGCATTCATCTTCTTGCTGCTTGCTCCTTAGAGCGGACTCCTTTCCCCCCTTTTCTTAGCCACAGGAAGCTGAGCCTTTCTCTTCCCTATCGTTTTATACGTAGATGCCTTATTGCTTTCCCTTGATTTACTTGTTGGAGGGATGGTAACAATGACATGAATTGATAGCGAGAGACGATGACGCAGGGTAGAGTTTCTAAGGAAAAGCTCTTGATCATTGTCCCCTGCCTCTAAGATTTCCACCTCTTGGAGTCTGGAAGAATCCAAGCTGGAAACTCGTTGGTAGGATTGGATATGATCCACCGGTGAACAGGGTAGTGTTAATCGTTTCAAGGCTGGTCGTCGCTCCCTTGAGGATGATTCCATCTTCGGGGCCAGGGAGATAGCTAGAGGCACAGAGGGGGTTGTTAGGGGTCTGCAAGGTGGAGCTTGAATTGTCAGCGATCCTGATCTCCCTTGACGTGAAGAGGAAGGTACCATCCTGGAGTTTCCAGATATGCCCTTAGGAGAAGAGAGTTTATCAACCTTATCTTGGCAGTTATGTGAACAATCCAAACTATGCCGGTAAGGTTGGGTTTTGTGGTTTGAAGAACCTGTGGTAGCACCTTTGGATACGTCTCTTGAGGGGATGGGGGATAACATCCTTCGGGAAGGGGTTCAAAGGTCCCTCTATTTGGAGCTCCCTGAGGCTGGGGGTGAGGTGCGTCTAGAGGGAGCTCTAGCTGATCTTCCAGGAGCCAAAGGAGGCTCCAGATCCTGGGGTCTTGAAGGTGAATCCCTTGAGGGTATTCTGGAGTTGTGTCTTCTTCTGTTCGAGTCAATGCGGTTCAGAGTTCGTTGTTGGTTGATTCCCAAGGCTTGGGAATTTGTGTTGGAAGAGGGAGCTAAACCTGGACAGTCCTTAAGCTCATGGGAGAGTAGATGACAATGAAAGTAGTGTTTGTCTAGCTTTTCGTACTCCATTTGGATGGTGGTTACCTGTTCGTGTTGTAGACGAATGTCCATGGTCATCTCAAGAGGGTGGAGGCCATTGATATCAACTCTAACCTTTGCTAGTTTGACATCACATCCTGACAAGTGGCCAAGTTCACTGCCAATGGTTCTGATTGTCTGGTTTGTTCAATGGTGAACCGGGATGCCATGCGTTTGTACCCAGAAAAGGATGTTCAAAGGGAAGTGTCTAGACACAATTGGTTCCCATCGCTGAAGGATAAGCATCCAATGCTTGAAATGGTAAGCGCTCTTGTTAAGACCAACTGTAGATCTACCTCTAGCTCAAAGTGAAATTGGAAACATTTCGGTCCTAGGTCACGACCGGTTACACGTCCTTCAAGATTCCAGAGTTGTAGCAAGAAGTCAATGATGGCTCTGGGTTTTTGCACAGAGGGGTTGGTCACTCTGCCTATGAGTGAACCTCTATTTTCTTCTATGAGGGCAGAGTTGTCGCTTTCGAGGATGCGAACAGGGGAGCGACAACGATTACTAGTGCTTGCCGTCCACTTTTCCTACTCTAAACGAGAGTATTTGGAGGTCATGTTTGAAAGAAAGGTATATGTACGAAATAGGGGAACAAGACTTTGATGTCGAAAAGGAGGGAGCAACTTGAATAGGTCCCAAAGAGTGGCAAAACCTGCACCAATGCAACATCTGACTACAGTGGTCCCAAGAGACTCAACACGTGAGTAGAGAAGCCTACAAATCCTCTAAGCCAAATGGGTTAACCGCCTGGAGCGTCGCCGGAGCGGTGGCCATGGAGGAGGAGGCTAGAAGGAGGTAAGAGGGCCGGAGAGACCACCTTTGTGGATTAGGAAAAGAGAGAGGAAATATTGAAAAGAATTTTTTTTTGAAACACCGACAATCGCCTTCTAATTCGGGTAAAAAATTAGGGTAAAGGGATGGTAGATCCGGTGGATGAGGAAGACTGAAAGAGAAAGCACGGTGGCCAGCAACTTCTCAAACTGAGCATTGAGAGACGTGCTTGAGAGCTTTTTTTCTCTTTGTACAAGATTATTATGGATCTTGTTTTAAACCCAAGCTTACAATAAAATAAAAACCATAAAGACAAAACCTAATACACGTGTCTAAGCTAAAGATTGAGAACAATACACGTGTTATGTCTTCATGTTTCTTCTCCGCCGCCTGAAGCTTCACACCGTGTCACCGCCCATGCCCCTTATTTCCGACGAACCTTTCGCCGTCTTTGATTTTTAACGTCCTCCGCCAACGATTTTCACGGAATCAAGACCCTGATCTTGTACCGAAGCAACTCCTTTGTTATCTCCTTCTTCACTCATCATCTTCAATCATCACCTTTCAATTTAGAGAAGCGTGCTCTTGTCTCCGACGATTCTTTGACCGAAGATCAATTACCGCCCCACTAAGGAATGGCGGTCTTCTCAAAGCACGAATTAATCCCTTCATCCTTGGAAGATCATGACATCGGAAAGAGGAAGAACGAGAATAGACTTTAGATCTAGAGGGTCACCACGCTATCCGATCGAAGGATTGGAAACTTAAACGGACTCAAAGCGGATAAAAGAGAGACATGAAAGCTTGCTCGGATTTGAGCAGATAACATCAACAAAATCGACCACACACATGATCGAAGAGCAAAAGTTCGGATTATTTCGGAAGATGAAATCGATGTAGGACACCAGAGTAGAACCCATTAAAACGAAAGTTACAGAAATAGTCTGCATCAAACCAGAAGAAATCACAAAGTATATCTCCTCTGATTTGAACATAAGACAAAAAGAAAGTGAGATCCGATCAATAATGATTGGAAAAGAGCCATCAAAAGATTTATATTACAAGGCACGACGACCAGAAAACCAACCGCCGGCCTGAGAAGATCCAATCTACTTTTTGAAAGAAACTTAGAGAGAGAGAGAGAGAGAGTTTCTCGAGAGACTTGAGCGTTCTTTAATTTGAAAAAAATCTAAACGGATTGAGTTGCATATGTCAAATTTGAAATTTAAATTTTTGATTTTATATTAAATTTTTGAATGTAGTCAATTAAACTTATAGTTGTAATTTACACCATAATTTTTAATTATTTTTGTCAATGTGAGCTTTCTAAACATTATAAATTTGAGATATTTTCTGTACATATTATGCTATATTTATTGTTTTTTGTTAGGTAGATACAAATACAATCGATAGAAGAAGGAATAGATACTCATATTCTTCTTCTTGTGTAATTAAAACGGTCAATAGAATATGATCCAAACTCTACGGTTGGAAGTAACATTATAAATGGGTGCATCGACTTTTCTCTAAGGTTAAAATTTTGACAGGTTAAACTTTTGATGTTAACTCGTGTACAAAGTAGGTCTGGACAAAAAACCCAAACATGAAATACCGACCTATTTCAATTTCTTTAGTAGCAAGATATGGTGGTGACTGCTTTTTACTAGATATAATGCAGACAATGTATGCATATTTGTAAGAGCATTCCAACATTATTTCCGATCACAGATCACCTAAAAAGACTATTAGCCAAAAAGTGTCAGCTGAGAATGCTAAAGAGAGGGTCAATTCTTTAATATGTGTGAATGTATTTCTTTCCTCCTTAATCTACTGTGTTTCTCATTGTGTTTCTTTCCATCTCATTGTTCCACAGATCATGTAAACCAGCGTAACAAAGCATTCAAAGAGAAACAATGGCAAACATTAGATAATTCTCATCGATGTCTTCCTTTGTATTTTGTGTCTTAATTATTTTTGCTTTTCAT
This sequence comes from Anastatica hierochuntica, assembly GCA_900406275.1. Taxonomy (NCBI): domain Eukaryota; kingdom Viridiplantae; phylum Streptophyta; class Magnoliopsida; order Brassicales; family Brassicaceae; genus Anastatica; species Anastatica hierochuntica. The sequence goes on along the minus strand of OVAN01000254.1, from coordinate 50,459 downwards.
TCTCGTATTTTTTATTATAATCAGTAGAGATCATATTCTTAGAATTAGTGGTGATACACTACTTTTACTTTTACGATTGAATTTGAATGAAATGAATGCTACTTATTAGTTATTATATACAACAACTGGTGCATATCTTCGACTGGAAATGTAAATGTTTCTCCATTGCAACATAGCTTATTACAACTGGTGCATATCTTCAACTCGAAAGGTAAATGTTTCTCTGCTCCATAAATCTTTTAAAAAAAAAAGCTTAGAGATCTTCTTGTTTGACATTGGCTTGATAAAAAATCCTATACATACAACTTTCTTCAAGCCAAAGAAACTTGTACTGAAGCAAAAGAGAAATGTTAGGATATTACAAGAAAGCCATAGATGGTAAACAAGTTTTAATAAAAACATTATCTGTTTGGTTTCATTCCTTCTACAATTTGAAGTATCAATTCAAAATATTTGATATATATAAGAGTCAATTAACCGTTGTAAAATTTCATAAATAGTTTTGTTGTCACATCAAAATAAGGATACCTCAGGAAAATTCTGATTTTTACAAAAACACTCTATTCTTGTATAAAAAAAATTAGAACTTCACATAACCATCAACAAACGAAAGAATACTATTTTCACACACTACTCTCACCATATAATTTTTTTAAAAATCTAACTTCTGACAAAAACAAAATCTAACTTTAACAAAACAAAAATTATGGGTATCACATTTCATGATTAATAAATAGCGTCCCCCACACATTCATTTTCCTTCATGGTCATCGACGCGGGAAAAAACAAAAGGTTAGACCATGTGCACTGCTAGGATGTTAAGGGGTTCTTAACCCAATTTTCCAATTTAAAAAAAAGTAATAGTAAATCGTAAGACTCGAGATCGAAGATTGAACTCTTGCCGGCGGCGTGCGGCTCAACTAGCGCCGCCGTCGGTAAATCCTGTCTTTTCCTCTGTTTAATTTTCGTTTCCTTCGTCGGTTGTTGGGTGAGGCGCAAGATCTGAGCTTTGTTGCTTCCGTGAGTCTTTATGGGAATGGTTCACATTTCTCTCATTAGATTCAGTTAGTCTTCAAGCTTTTTAAGGTCTGTGTGCTCATCCTCCTTACTGTTTTAGCATTAAAAGGAGCTTAGGTTTATACATCTTTCTGGGGGTTGTTTGGTCGTGCTCTTTGTGGATGGTACCAACCTCGAGCTTTCGGTTGGGGTTTCTCAGCAGTTAGTTCTTAAGGATCGGTGCTTTTTCTCTTAGGCTTCCGGGTTCAAGTTTTCTTGTCTTTGGCTTGGTCTTGTTGCTCGGCGTTGTGGTGATTTAAAATAAGTTTCCGGTGTCGTGGAGTTGTGCTTTCCCTTAATTTGAAACCTACGGTTTATCCGGATTACTTGGTAAGGGATTGTGGAGCTTAGGCTCAATTGCGTTTTGGCCTTTGGGTGGTCGATTGTTTTACGGGTTCTTTATCGTCTGCTCGGGTTGGAGATCCGTCATTCTGTGGCTTCGTGTTCCCAAAGCAATATAATGGGTGGCGGTCGCTTGTGGTTCCATGATGGAACAATATAAGAAGTTCTTCTCTCAACTCAAATAATCTCGGTCATAACGTTTTCCCGCTAAATTATGCTTCCGATATCGATTTGCTTTGATTTTATGAGGTTTAATTCCCTTTTCAGATTGATCGTATTTATCCTTTGTCTCTTTGTTGTTTGTTAATTTCAGTTCGGATGTATGTTTGATCTATCCTTTGACTCTGGGAGGTTGGTTTACCTCGCCGGCTTTTGGCTCTGGAAAGGTTGACAACCTTTGCCGGCTTTGTACTTTGTATCTGGTTTATATATTAAATAAATCCTACCAGATGGAAAAAAAATCGCAAGACTCGACTCTTACAACTCTTACGTAAGAGTCGACTCTTACGAGAGTTTCTTATGTTTTTTTTAAGTCAGAACTACTTCACTTTTGGATCGGTTTCGGATCCATTTTCGGGGTTTTTTTTTGTTTTTTCGGTTTAGAGTTTGGTTTTTTATGGTTTTTTGGGTTTCGGATCAGTTTCGAATCCGTTTAAAATATCCCGATCCAAACCAAAATACTCGAAGATATATCCAAAAATACCCGAAAATACCCGAAAATATCCGAAAATCCCCGAAAATATCCGAAAATATCCGAAAATACCCGAAAATATCCGAACATTAATACTCGAATGAACCGAACCGAAATCGAAAGAACCGAACCGAAATCGAACGGGTAACCGAAAATATTTCGGGTTTTGGATCCGTCTAAAATTTCAAAAACCATCTAAAAATTCATCGGATTTGAAACGAATCCTAAATAGAAGGATCGAAATATCCGAGATCCGAATAATCAGAACCAAAACCGATCCGAAGATCCAAATGCCCAGACCTATTTTGAAATTTTAAGAACCCTATTTGGAGTTCTTGCAATAACAATATAAAAAAGCTAAGAACCCATTAGGGGTTCTTAGCAGTTTTTTATTAATTTAAAACTAGGTAAGAACCCCTTAGAGCATCCCCATTAGCAACCAGAGAGGCTCGCCACCTGTCACTTTCCATTATTTTATTCTTTTTTTTCGTTTATTTTTCAAAAAAATAATAATTATTAAACAACCAATCGTGGGCCGCCACGTGACGTGGGGCCCGCGAAATAGTTGCTAATACAGGTTCACGCCGAGGAATCTGAGAGAGACGGGATCACTCACTTATACATATTATAATTTTTTTTGGAAACTGTGTGAACTTTAGTTAAAATCCCCCAATGGGGGTGCTCTTAGGGGTTAGGGGTTCTTAGACCATCATTATCGATGGTTTCTTAAGAAAGTTTCTTAAGAAAAAAAAATAGTAAAATAATAAGAGAGAGAAACAAAAATGGAAGAAACGATTCCTAAAGTTGCGGAATAAGAAACGTTTTTCAAAGGTTTCTTGCACTGTTCGCGGCCCCACTGACACGTGGCGACCCGCGATTGGTTTACTTTTTATTGTTATTTTTCAAATCAGAAAAAAATAATAAGAAACCCCAAATTGGGTTTCTACAATAATGATGGCCTTAGAGCTTCATTAGACCGTTTTTTAAGAGAAAAAAATATTAAAGAATTGAAAGAAGGAGAGAGAAAACAAGAAACGATCCCAAAATCTCTTAACTAAGAAACGTTTTTAAAAAGTTTCTAAAGGGAGTGAGCTTTCTATTGGTTTAAATTAATTATTAACAAAACAATTAAAATAATATATATTTTTTAAGAGAAACCCAAGTGGTTTTCTTGGGTTAAACATGCTCTTCCCATTGTTTTTGCTCTTAGAAAAAAGACAGAGCAATTGAGTCTGTTTCTTTGTCTTCCATCATCTCCACATTCTCTCTTCTTCGCCGTTAATCTTCCTCTCACACACTAAAAAAAAACAAAAATATTTAAAACACGATAGGCTATGACAACACTTTCCTAATCCATGTTAATATATGTTTATTGCCCTTTATTTATGAAAATTGTAAATTAAACTATTTAAAGAAACTTAATACAGAGAGGAGCAAGTGAGCCAGTGGTTGCACCACCTCTGCATCCATCTCACGAAACCAAGGTTCGAACTCTGCACTTGTCTCTAGTGAGAGGAACTATTTGCCACTAAGCTACGATGACAAAAAAAAAAATTAATACAACTTAGAGCTGGGAAAAGGTTGTTTCCAGTTCCATTTGTATTTGAGAAAGATATTTAAATAGTGTTGGATAATAGGCTGAGAATCCACAGTCTCATCGTCTTTCCCATCCCTTTTCCCTTTTTGGATAAAGGTTCACGGTCTACCAATTCACCGTAGATGTTCTTAGTTTCTTTGAAAGCTAGGAATTCACATACACATATGTAAAAATGTCTCCGTTCTCTTATGATAAAGTCTAACTTGGATTTCTACAGAGATGAAGTCGTTACCTCTCTTATGTACAAGAAGTTGGAAAAGCATTATTAAAAGTGTGTTCTAGACTTAACCATGAAGCTGAGACTTGTCCAAAGTCTATGCCTCATAGAGAAACCAAATCTCCCTCATATGTTTTTCGCTGGAATGCCCTACAAGGCAGCATAATCGTTAAAATTCATTAATTAAAAAAATCATCTTCATCTTTGTTTCGCTTTGATTCTAGGTCATGAATTGTAAATACATAACGATAAAAAGTGACACATTTACATCTTTTATACACGAAAGACGCAAACTCACTAGATGGCTACTAATCAAAACCACAAGTCCACAACCCATCATATCACAGAATATGAGTACGGAACACTCTCTAACCACAACTCAAACTCAGACACAAAGAGTTTAATATTTACATCTGAAATATTTAAAAAGATGTTAGCTATTGTTTTTAATTTTTGGGAGGAAACATTTAAAAGTTTTACATGCAAATATTGAATACAAAATCTTCTTAAATGAGAGAAGAATGTGATCAAATGCCAAGTAAAGGAAAATTATTATCAATGTATTTCGCATCGTAATTACTTTTTACAAAAGCATTTGATGCACGTGTAAAGCAGGGACAATCAACTAATAATAAAGTATATATCAAGTTGGGGTTGAAATGTTTATGTCTAAGCCATTAAGTTATTTTTCTTCTTCACTTCAAAATATATTATTATTATTATTATTGTTACTATTATTATTATTATTATGAATGGTTTGACTAATTTAGTAATTGGTGAGCTCAATACATCTCTTAAATCACGTAACTACAACGCATTTGAGTTTATAGGTTTTTTGGATAGGGTGTGGTTTGTAAGCTTTAGATTGTTCACAAAGTTGGGCATAATTAGGTGTCAAGCTGGTTCGACAAGGAAAGCACATGGGACACTTCCCCAACGTTAGTTTTAAAGAAAACTAAACTCATACTAATAATACATATCATTGGGCATAAAACTAATCCCCCTAGGATGAACTATCAAAAGGAGTTTTCCATTCTCCACAACAACAAAATACTATACCTCTATCATTTGGCTAGCATTCTACTGTAAATAAAGGGTTCCTAATTCTAAAAGAACACGAAACTTTTTTCGAATAACATCTACTTGAAAACTATTAGAAATTGCATTTATAAGTTTTGGTTTTTGTATTGCCATTCTTATTGGCAAATCAATAAATAAATTTAGATAAACTTAGCGTTTTCATTAACTAAACAACGAACCAACTTATTTTTACTTAAATACATATTTAGAATAAATTTTGTTTTAACCTACGAATGTTACCAAATAAACAAAAGACCGATATGTTAAAAAAAACCCTAAAAATGTTACCTAATAAATATACAAAGATTACAATTGTTTCTTCGTCTTCGATTTATTCTAAAGGAATTAGTTGCGTTTTTGGAATCTTTTCGTGTATTTAGTAGTAATTAATAGATGTTAATTCTAGGTTTTGACAATATATCCGCCGAGTCTCAACTCTTAGAAAGCTCATGTACATGCCGACTTATACCATCTCCAACCCCTATATGGAGTAACAATTTTTTTGTTTCTTCATTACTCCATTTCCCACTCCATTTTGGAGTAAAATATGGAGTGGGGTTGGAGATGCCCTTAGTTTCCGAAAAGTGACTTTTATTAGCTCGATATTTAAAAGTATAATCTTTCGGATGAAAAATAAATACAAAACCATCTGAATTTAGATAGCTTTTATGAACACAAAATCCTTTTGAGTTATTATAGCAATGAAAAATAGTTGTACATTAGATGTGAAATAAATAAAGCTTTTATGAAAGATATACAAATAAACTTTTGATAGCTTAACTATTAAAACATTTCTTTAACAAAAAAAAAAAACTATTAAAACATTTCAGCATGAAATAAAGCAATCAGCTTTTATAAAAACGGGGGGAAAATTAGATTAAAACCAATTTCCAAAAAAAAAAAAAGATTAAAAGGTGTGATACTAACTAAAGTCGGGTAATAAATACAAGATTTACCATAATTTCCTTACGGTGTCGTTTGGGTCTATAATTAGGACACTGATTATTTACCTTAAACAAAAATGAGATAGAAAAAAGATAAACCAATGAAAAAAATAGGAAACAAAATAAGAGAAAAAAATGAGAAAATATAAAAACATTTCATCACAGTGCGAAAAGAAAATAGAATCAAGAAACCGACGTCGTCCCTCTCTCTCTCTTTCTCTTTCTCTTTCTCTCTGGTTCATAGGATCTCTCTCTCTTTCTCTCTTCGTCTCCCTGATTAACCCTCCAGAATCAGGTAATTGTAATCTCTTAAGATCATCATCGGCTTCTGATTAACCCCAGTTTCTTTGACAAAATCCTTTTTTAAATTTTGCTTGATTGTTGTTGTAATGAACTTTTTGTTTTTGTTATCTGGAAGAATTGTTTGCATTGTTCTGGGTTAGTTGTTTTTCTTTTGATTCTAACATCTTTTGATCATCAGGGAGATTTTTCGGTTTCGGGTTCTTTCGAAATTGCAAGTCTTTGTCTTCTGTAGCTCGTTGCAGCCCCTTTGAAATCTCACATTCTTCATGTTCTCAAGGTCAGATTTTTTGTTTATCTTTGAGGGATTATGTTGTTTCTTTCTATGTTTCGATTTTCGTTTTACTTAATCCCAATATCAGAAGTTGGTAGATGCAGATTATGTTGAATCTTGTAGCTTTAGTATCTGCTTGAGATGTAATAATGTTGCATTGGTTGTTTCTTTGCTGTGTTGCCCGTCTGATTTCTGATGTTCTTTTATCAATCAGAGGGCTTCTGCAGCAAGCGAAATGGGACAAAGAAATAGAACGATTGATTTAGAAATGGAGCAGCACCAATCTCAAGCCTTTTCCCAACCCGAACCTTGCATCTTTTTAGGCAGCTTTCCGCAACAGTCGGATACTAATTATATTCCTGCCATGGTTGCAAATGTTCCTAATTTAGAAGCTCATTCTCTTCATGACCCAACTTACGATAACTCAGCAATGTTCTACGGGCTTCCTCAGTACCATCATCATCCTCATCAGCGTGCTCCAACGAATTTCTATCTACCTTATGTGGCATTTCAGGCTCCACCAAATCAGTTACCATCTTCTAGCAGCCATGGTGTAGTTGGAGTATGTTCTGATCATGAATACGAAAGGAATGCTCGTTTTATGGATCACACGGGAGGAATATATAAAAGAAAGAACGCTCAAGGAATACCCGTAAATGCTCAGTATTTAAGTTCTTTAGCAGCTCCATTCAATACAACTGAAACAGTAGCTCCTTTCGGAGGTGCGAGAAACAGGCCTGGAGCTGTTACAATGAACCCTGTTCTTCCTCCTCATGCCCCAAACAGCTTCATTCAAGGAAACTATGCAGGTCATCATCCTTTTCCTCCTCCTGGCTCAATCTGGTATGATCAACACCATGCTCGATCTGATGGTTCACCTCCGTTTTGGCCTCACGCTCCTTACATGCATGGTACCTACCCATCTCTACTCTCAATTCCCAAAGTTGTAAATTTTGTAGATCTTATATATCCACCGATAAATGATATTTCAGGTGGTAATGTTGCCGCTGGCTCCATAGAATCTAGTAGCATAAACCCTACAACGTTCATGTATCCTTCTCAATTAAACACGAGGGATCACTACTATAGTCATCATCATCATCCGGCACCTCCTCCTGTACAAGGAATGAGAGGCCAGAGTGCCACAATATACCCTCACGTGGCTTCTTCAGCTTCTTACACAGTTCCTCCCGGGAGTTTTGCTCCTCCTCAGAACACAATGAATGGTTGCCCCTCAGCTTCAGAAATGGGTTCGAGTCACGTGGGTCCAGTTCAGCCAACCGGGTTTCGGATATACCAGCATCATCAGGGAGATGATTCCGTACCTGTAGCAACTCTTAGACAACACCGTGGAGGAGTTCCTCGGCTTAGAGTGATGCCTGATGATGTAACTTTTTTGCCTCATTTTTCTTTACCATCTTCTCCATTTTTGTTGTTGCTCAAGATTCTGTTTCTTTTGGTTCTCTTAATGTGTGTAGGAAGTAGCGCTGTTGGAGTTTGGAGACTTCCTTGGTGATTCTGGAAACAATCACATTGATCACCATCGCGATATGCGATTGGACATCGAAGAAATGTCTTATGAGGTGACAATCTTTACTATTCACCAATGTTTGTTATCGGAGTTCGGTATTTAGCAGCTAAAGTTGACATGCTTTATTAATTATTTCCCCTGGGAAGATCTTGGCTTCAGTATGACTTGGGAAGATCCACATTGCAATTTTCTGTGATCACGAATAGTTTTTTGTTGTTCTGATTTGTACACCCGGGATTATAACAGGAGCTTCTTGCGTTGAGTGAGCGAATTGGAACCGTAAACACTGGTTTACCTGAAGAAGATGTGAAGAATCATCTGAAAACAAGAACATGTTCTGTAGTCAACCTTGAAGAAGAGTCGTCGTCTCCACGAACTAAAGATATAGAAACTGTTCCATGCACTATATGTCAGGTAAAAATCGCCAAAGATCAAAGCTTTTAGTGGCTGAAGAGGCTTTGATATAGAGCTCTAAAGAATTCTGTTTACAGGAAAGCTTCAAGAACGAAGAAAAGATTGCGACTTTGGATTGCGGGCACGAGTATCATGCAGAATGCTTGGAGAAATGGCTGATTGTGAAGAACGTTTGCCCAATCTGTAAATCAGAAGCACTGGTCATGGAGAAGAGAAATGTATAGGTAGAGAAGAATGGCTTTTTATCTATTGGGTTTATATATTTATATAAAAAAAAACTTACTAGAAGAGAAGAAAACAGAGTTTGGGTTTGTTTCAGCTCCAATCAGAAAATTCTGTAAATTTGTAACTTTCTTTTTTGTGCACATAATATGTGTGAATGGTCAAAAACTGTCATCATTTTAATATGGTTTCCTGACTAATTTGGTGTTTTTAGGTTTCTATATAACATCATGTTTATCGTTATCTTTTCTTTTGTCATGTAATTTATTGATATGTGTCCACTCCATTATTAATAAAATTTCAGTGTTAAAAAAATGTTTCTAAATAACAATTTACCAAATTATTCTTTAATTCATATCCGTTTACTGCTTTTAAGTTTAAAACTAGGGTGGGCCGGAAAAAAAAAATTTAAAACTAGGGTGAATTTGGTGGAAATACCACAAAAAAACATTATTCAAATTTCTGAGAATGTCAAAAAAAAAATATATATATATATATATATGTATATATATTGGAACGTAAATATATAAAGAAAGAAAATAAAAATTCTACTAAAGATAAAGTAGGTTTTAAAAAGTGCTAAATTATGTTACCAAATTTTACCTATATTCTCTTAATATTTTTTTTTAAAATCCATCAAAATATATATTTCTATTTTAAAAATAAATAAATGAAACTTAAAATTATTTAACTTCTAACAATTATTATTTTAAAAAGTCTAAATTAAAATATTTTACAACAAACAATATACTTTAATTATACAATATTAGTGTAATCCGAACAAAATAACTAAATTTGCTAAACAATTGAATACATCTAAGTTTTACTATATTAGATAAGGAATATACTCTTCTATGTATATTAGGCAATTAGCTTAATAGCTTCAAATGGCTACTTTGTATTAGTCTCATCGAAAAGTTCATGTTCAATCGCATCAATAGGCTTATGTTGAAAAAGTTCTGAAAACCGTTAACCTGTTAATACATGAAAACAACACCAAAACAGTACAGTTAATACTGGCCAGGTGATTACTCGTTGATTAACCCTATTGATTACTCGTTAAGTCTCATCTGCAAGGAAGAAGGGGAAAGAAAGGGTGAGCAATATGGCGAGGTGGAGAATGCTAAGAGACCCTAATTCTGCAGACTCGACTAAAACACTTCAACCACACAATCTAATTCTAGAACAAGCAGCAAATATGGAACCTAATGCGTCCAAGCAACAATTAGTAACCCTAGCCTACATAGTATAAAGACGACTTCAATGACCGTCCACACCCTCCGTAGATGCTTCTTCACCATAAGATAAGTGCCCATACACACCGCCAAGGGACGCTTTATCGATCTCGAGGTCTACAGTCTGGTAGATCGACTTGCCCCCACAACCTCCTCACACAGGACTCCGAGTTATGAACATCTCACCGTATCCTCTTCCAAGTATGAAAAACACATCCTGACTCCGATTTAAAAATATCACATCGTACCCTCTGCCAAGTTAGGAACACATCGTAATTCTGAGTTACGTGTGTCATGTCGTACTCTTTGCCAACTCGCGTCCATGTACTTGCATACCATAATTATATATAATAACATACACCAAATGAAATAACTAAGAAAAATCAGCATATGAATCAGATAACTTGTTACATCATCTAAAAGTCCTAGATTTAATTTCACACAATCAACGAGCAAACAAGATCCAATCAAACTCGATATAAATCTTGTTCTTGTGTTAAATTACGCGAGAAAGAGTGAATAAAGAAATCATGAAGAGTATGTGGGTATGATTCTCACCTTTACCACTTGTTCATAATTTGAAACCTCATTCTCAACTTTCTTAAGCGTGGACATATTCACTACATCATCTACGAAGAAATCTTTCTCCATGTATAAGAATTCAAAACTAATTTTCCTCGAATCATTGGGCAAATACATGAGTCTATCACTTCACTATGAGTCTATCACTTCACTAAAGAAAATCAACCCAAAAGACAAAAATTAGAATATCTAAACACTCTCTACTCCAAATGAGATTGATCTAGAAAGTTGGGATTCGCCTACACTCAGAGGCGAAGACATACCTCTCAAATTAACCGTTGGCGTAGAATGATTAGATTGAATCCTAACTATCTTTTAGACGCAATCACTTACTCTACTCCGATCACATGCTGTTTAACCCACCATATTGTCTCTTTTCCTCTAGACTGGTCGCAAATGCAGAAATATCTCTCGGGAAAACACACATAACTTTTAGAATACAAATTTGTGAAATGTAGAGAAAAGAATTTATATATTGTCGAAATATGGAGTCGATCAGAAATATGTAGAGAAAAAAAGATTTTTCAATAACAAACTTAACTATTATTACTTCACCACTGCTATAAGAGTTCGTTAAACTTCAACTTGTATGCATGTTCCTAACATTATCAAAATTTTAAAATATGAGAATCAATATATGTTGTTGCACAAAATTTTTATAAACTGTGGTGGTCATACCAACTAACATTGTAAGCCCAATTATTCACATTGGATCAATTGTCTGTAGCAGAAAAGTGCAGTCAGCCATATTTCTCTATCACACCTAAATTGTCGACATTTTTAATCACATTACCATAATCACCGCCACTATTGTCACATGCTTATCATAAACAAGTTTTTCTCAACCACGAGCTAACATCTTCAGAAGCCGCTTATTTGACAATCATTTTTCCACAATCTTCGCCGGTCAAGCTTCTAGTAATGCTCATACTAAATTTTTTGACGGTAAATGGTATATGGATATTGGTGCTACCGATCATCTTATCACACAAATAAATACAATCTCAACAATTTTTTCTCACTCTTCCCTTCCTTTCGCAATTGTTGATAATGACTTTGTCTTACCTGTCATTACTTATGGTCACACATTTTCTATTCTTCTTCTCTTTTCGTCCTTTTCATCTTAATAATACACTCATTTGTCTCAATATTTTAAAAAACTCTAATTTATGTTCGTGAATTTACTAGAGATAATTTTTGTTTGTTGAAATTGACCCATTCGATTTTCTACTAATGCTTGGACTTGCCACAGTTTTTCAGGCCATCTCGGAGACCTGGTTTTTTGAGCTTCAATCTCTTTTAGCTTTTAAGATTTTTCCAAAACATATTTGCGTTCCTTATATCATACACTTTAGTTAGGAAACATATTAGACAACCTTTTTATTCCTGTAGTTCTTTTGTACTTTCTCTCTTTGAAGTAATCCACTCAAACATCTGAACTTCTCCTGTCTTGAGTATAAGTGGAATCAAAGACTTCATCATATTTTTAGATCAATTATTGCATTTCATTTGGATATATCATCTTCGTCAAAAGAGAGCAATTTTTGTAAAGCTTTAACATTTTTAATTTTATAATAACTTGATTTCAAATTCCAATCAAAGCTTTCCAAAGTGAAAATAGAGGCGAATTTAATACCCGTCAAGCTCTTGAATTTTCTTTTTCTCAAGGCATTCAACCTCGTTTCTCATGTCCTTATACGTTCCAAAAAATGGCTAAATTGAACGAAATCTTTGCACTCACAATAATCTTTTTCGTGCTCTTCTCTTTCAAGCAAACATGTCTAACGCCTATTGGGTAGAAGCTTTACATACGAAAAACCATCTCTTTAACATTCTTCATTCCATGACCCAAAAAACCAAATTTCTTTCAGTCACTTATTTTAAAAATATGTCTTCTATAGTCATCTTCGCGTCTTCAACTACCTTTGCTATCCCATCGCTCTTATACCTCATTAGGGTTGGTTCCTTGATTATCCTACTAACCACAAAAGATATCGTTGTCTCAATCTATCTTCTCATCGAATAATCATATCTCGTCATGTTTTTCTATGACAGTGATTTCCATTTCGCCTTTGCCATCGCATATCCTCGTCGACTAGTCAATCTTCTAATTCATTTCCCTTTTTATCTCTTACTCATGTACTCACTCCTTTTTCTTCTTCACTCTAACTTCTATATATCCACCTTCATCTCCACCTCCACCTCCACCTCCACCTCCACTTCCTATAGCTCTATCTTCTACTATCTCTCCACTTCCTCCAAAATCGATCACATCAACTCAGCGATTGAGATTTTCCTAAAAATTTACCAATATAAACCAATCCACTTTTACTACCACATCTCTTCATTCTACTAGCGTTGCTGCTACACAATCTCTACACAAGATGTAAATGCGCGGAAAAGGTTGTATAACTAAACCAAAAAAAATATTCTCTCTCCACACTGACATAATTTCTCCACTTCCTAAATATCATTCATGTTCAAGTAACAAAGGATCTAAATGGGAACAATGCTAAAAACTCGTAGTGTGGTGCTGTCAAACAAACTGAAACATTGACACTAGTGTCATGTCCCCCTAACATTAATATTGTGCTTTCAATGTGGTTATTTTGTCATAAATTTAATGTAGATGAGACACTCTCCGATACAAAGCTCACTTCATGGCTAATAGAAAATCTTTAGAAACCAATGTCGATTGTGGCGAAACATTCAATCCAGTTGTCAAACTTGCCACAGTTCAAAATGTCTTACACCTAGCACTTGCGCAGAACTGGCATGTTTATCAACTTAATGTCAAAAATTATTTTCTTCATGGAGAACTCCAAAAAACAGTTTATATGCACCATCCACATGAATTCTTCAACAAAGACAAACCAAATCATGTGTGTCTTCTCAAAAAATCTTTATGTGGACTCAAACAAACACCTCATGCATAATACCAACAATTTTCCAACTACGTCTACAAAATATGGATCACTCAATGATGTAAACCTCCCGAGGAGTCGGCACTTTGAGTTGGTAAAGGATAAAGTGATGGGGGTGATAGGGGTGAATTATGGAGTTGCAGAGTCTAAGGTCAAGAGAATGAACTCTGTTTTCGATCCAAGACAGTTTGCATATGGAGAATAAACTCCTTAAGCAATCAATATTCTGAAGAACAAAGGATTCAACAATTTAGAGAAAGATTTTATTTAAAAGGTTGAATGAATATTACAATGATAGAATGACTTTCTTTATAGCCAACAATCATGTGGAAATAAAAAAACATTAGACTCCTAGAAAAATACAACTTATTAACTAACAAAGACTTGACCAAAATTAAACGTTGAAGTTAGAAAGCTATTTGGTCGCAAGTCTCTTCGAATCTCTCCTTGTCTTTTCGCGTGGTGGTAGGGCTCAGAATTGCCTTAATATTGATATATTATTTGACCATATAAGTGTATATTTTTGTTGCTCGAACTTTGGAAATTAGGGTTGCATCACTCAAACTAAGGACGATGCGTCTATGTTTGTTTATCATCAAGGCATCAATCTTGTCTACCTCCTCCTCTATATTGATGACATTATTTTTGTCGCCTCCTCACCATATCCATAAAAGTTGATTCTCTAATCTCTTGAATCAGAGTTCTCTATGACAAATCTTGGTATATCTCACCATTTTTAGGTATTTCTATTACTAGGGATAACTAGGGAATCAGAAAAACTATGCCGCTTATATTTTCCATCGAGCCAATGTGTCTAACGACAACCCATGTGCTTCTCCTATTGACAAGGCCACCAAACTTTGTGATGACATTGGTCCTCCAGTTGCCAACCCAACATTATATAAGAGTCTAGTTGGTGCACTATATATGCATATCCTCGCAAGCCGCATCTCAATGCCCTCAAACGCATACTCAGCTACATGAAAGGAACCGTCATACAAGAATTACAACTTATTCATCAGTGACAACGCTAAGATCTTATCTTAGGGCTGACTGGGACAACTATCCTACCACACGACGGTTAACATTTAACTTTTATGCTTTTTCAGCGACAATCTCATCTCTTGGTCATTTAAACGCCAACCCACCATCCGTTTTAGGGTCGAAGTTGAGTATCTTGGTGCTGCAAATGTTGTTGTTCAAACCATATGGATATGAAATCAGCTACTAGAGATGCATTGCCCTCTTACAACAACAACCATTGAGTATTATGACAACCTAAGTCATGTGTACCTCTCCACGAACGCCATAAACACCAACGCACCAAGCATGTAGGGCTAGATGGTTTTTTTTGGTTTACGAGCGAGCAACACTCAACCAAGTTCGGGTCTTATATGCTCCTTCATCTCACCAGTACGCATATATTTTCATAAAATGTTTACCCACGTTGGTTATCAATGAATTCAAGTCTGATCTTCGCGTTCAAAAAATTATATTTTGACTATGAGAAGATATTAAAAAATTTCAGCCGCTATTTTTCTATGTATATTAGGCAACTCTTTAATAGCCTCTAACGGCTACCGTGTATTAATCTTGTATATATTTGTGATCTCGTGTGTATTCATATCAATACACTCATCAATCCATCGATTGGATTTTTACATTATTTCCAGGGGCAACTTGGGAGGCAGAGTAAAAGGGCGTGAACTCAGAGCCCAAACATTTATAGATAAGTTTTACACTAAATGTAAGTCTAGTTTTTTTAAAAAAAGAAGATAAGTTAAAGGGTCCAAAAAATTTATTTATCTATTTTAGTGTATAATCAATCAATACTAGAATAGTGTTTGTACCTCTCGAAAATATGACACCTAAGTATTTTAAGGATCTAAACAATTGACACCTATAAAAAAAGTTTTTGAGTGACAAATCAAAATATTTCAATATTTCACATGAATTAAATTTACAAATCATTTTTAAGTATTTTATTATTTATTTATTTTTAATCATAAATCTTAAATCTCTCTAACAGTTATGACGATGAAATACAAATTTGCGATGAAAAAGAAGAGATAGTGCATGAACATTTGGCTTGGAAAATTTAGTTAGGTAAGTCCAAATTAGCACTCTATCTCTATAAGAAACAAATCAATATGACTATAGATTTTACTCTTAAAAATGTACAAAAGTGATAAAAAGATTTACAGAAAGAAAATAACATTATTTTATTTAACTAAAGTTGACAATTCGGAGATGTTAAATTCAAAATTCTTGAGATTTTACCTTTATCAATATAACTAAAACTATTAGATAAATTGATACTATTAATAAATCACAACATAAATAAAATCAGGCATGTTTCAATTAGAAAAGGACATGAGCCCTAATTTAGACTAAAAGTAAAATTTTTTTGTAATGGATCATATTTAATTACACTCACTTTACATGCACATGACATGAATATAATTGAAAAATAAAATACAAAGCATCTATTTTCTATAATGTGCATTATATATTGTCAATATATTTTCAATTTTGTTGTTCGAAAAATTAACTATGTAAATGTATTAAACTCAAAAATTTATTACTTAATTTCTCATTTTATCTTCTTAAAAATTATTTTTTGCTTAAAATGCTAGTTAACTTTTTTTTATTGTGGGGATATGATATAAACACTACACAGATTTTGCAAGAATATTTGTACTCGTTATAACATTTACAACTCTAACATTCGTTACATATCTTATCAATATAATTAATGTTTTTAATTATAGTTCTCGTATTACGAACTAAGAATATATAGTTTTACAATACTACAAATTCTAAAAATATTTAGTCAACTAAAGATACAAAATTAAAAATTGATATTATCATTTCTTAGTTGATGAATATATCAAAATCAGTAAAAAAAAGTTTTTAAAGAAAAACCCAAATGGTGTGGATAAATTTTCTAAGGATCTAGAGGGAACTTGAGCGTCTTTGATTATAGGGAAAATCAAAAATATGCCATTAAATATTAAATTTCAATCAGAATTGCCACTGGTTTTGAGAAATCACAAAAATGCCATAATTTGCCATATGAAATTACAACTTTACCCTTGTTGAGAAAAACCACAAAACATGCCTCTCGCGTGGTTTGGACCCTGCTGGGAAGCATAAGAAGCGTCTACTTTACCATTGGGCTACGGCTTTCATACATGTATATTCCCAATTACAATAATATATAACCAGTATCATACAAATTTCTTTTGAGAAGATTTAGGTTTCCAATTAAGGCCTAGGATTAAGGGGGAGTTATTGAATGATAAAATGTGAAAGAATTGAAACAAATTCTAAAATGATTGATTTTAAGACATTGTGAAGGTTTTAAAGAGAATTCGTAGAATTTCACCAAAAATGACACCAAAATGGTTGAGAATTGGTCCTTCACATTTTCTTTTTAGAATTCTATTAAATTTTTTTGAAATGAAAACAAAGTAAAAGATATCCTAAAATTGAATAACACTAACTTTTAATGGAATTAGAAAATAAGGAAATTGAATAACACTGGAATTTAGAGTAATTTAATAGAATGACTCAAAATATACTCAATCCAATAACATATGAATTTAAGAGAATTCATTTAAAACACACTTGAATAACACTAGAATTAAATAGAATCTTCAATTCTTTTAAATTCAATAAAATTCTTTAGTTGAATAACATTCCCTTAGTGTATGGAATTTGTGTTTAGGGTTTCAATTTAAGGTTTAGGTTTATAATTTGCATTAGGGTTTAGAGTTTATAGTTTATGGTTTGGGTTTAGATTTAGGATTTAGAGTTTATGTTTAGGGTTTAGAGTTTTGATTTTTAGAGTTTGAATTTAGGGTTTGGGACTTGGGTTTATGGCTTTTCGTTTGGGTTTAGATTTAGGGTTTACAATTTTGGTGGATTTATGGTTTAAAGTTTGGGTTAAGGTTCATAATTTTTGGGTTTATGTTTTAAGGTTAGGGTTTAGGGGTTGAATTTATGGTTTGAGTTTAGTTTTTGTGTTTATGGTTTGAC
Source organism: Anastatica hierochuntica (assembly GCA_900406275.1). Taxonomy (NCBI): domain Eukaryota; kingdom Viridiplantae; phylum Streptophyta; class Magnoliopsida; order Brassicales; family Brassicaceae; genus Anastatica; species Anastatica hierochuntica. Next base: position 33,009 of record OVAN01000254.1, on the reverse strand, counting down.
TTAAGGTTTTTTTAGCATTTTGTGTTTATGGATTTGTGTTTATGGGTTTGTGTTTATGTTTAGGGCTTTTTTTTATTAAGTTAATTAATATTCAAAATATTTAGGCAAGAGTTTATGGTTTAGTATTTAGCGTTACTGTTTGTGTTTCAGTGTTTAGGGTTTTAATGTTATGGAATTGGAGTTTAGGATTTATTTTTCAGTGTTTGTCTTTTGGGTTTGGGGGTTTGGTTTAGGGTTTACATTTTAGGGTTTAGTTTTTTATTTTTACTTTCATTAACGTTGATTAATTATCAAAAAAATCAAGGTTTACGGTTTAGTGTTTATTGATTAAGGTTTAGGGTTTACTTCTCGGGTTTGTTTACGTCACATCGCTGGATATTTTTTATTTTTTATAATTATTTTTGGATATATATTTTCGAATATTTTTTCAAAATTTAGATATTTTTAAATACTTAAATGCTTTCAGTCTTTTGATACTCATTCGGTTCCGTTTGGTTCCGGTTTTTCGGTTCTCAAAATTTTGAACATTCGGTTATTTTCTAACTCCGGTTTGTATTTTTCGGTTCTCTCGGTTCGGTTCTTCGGTTCCAATTATTATGTCCACCCTAATTTAGTGTCTTTGTTTAGGGTTTATAATTTACAATTTAGGGTAGTATTTTAGGATTTATTTTTATTGTCTACAATTTAAGGTTTATGGTTCTTTTTAATGTCTACAATTTATGATTTTGGTTTATGGTTTATGGTTTATATTTTAGTATTTAGAGTTTAAATTTTATGATTTACGATTAATAAGTTTGGGTATAGGGTATATTTTTGTGTTTGATATACGGTTAGGGTTTTGTGTTGTTTTTTAGGATTGTGGTTTTGAGTTTAAAGTTAAATTTAAGTTTTAGGGTTTAGGATTTTGGGTTTATCCATAATAAAAAAAAATGTACATCTAAAGAAAAAATATTTAAAATTAACAATATTACAATAAACCTTAAAATCTAAATCTTAAACTGTAACCCTTAAATCTTAAACACAAAGAAAAATAGTTCATTAGGAATAGTTTATATAATAGTTTAGTCACTATTTTTTGCGCGTGGTGCTAGTAGCACGGTGGTAGCATCGCTTTTATCAACGGCCGCCCTCCGGATTCGAGCTTGCACCACCGCATTTTATCAATTTCAATTATAATTAAGGGTAACTTAGTAACTACACATGCGAAATTATAGCATTTTTGCTCAGAACCAAAACTAATGGTAAAATTGAAAACCCTAAAGGTAAAAATGGCATTATGTGTAATTGTCCCTTGATTATAACACCTGAAACTCTAAAAACCAAATTTAAAATTTTACTTATGCAGACCAATCAAACCAAACTTAATCGAGATAAATTCTGACTTCTTACTTTTAGAACCGAATAAACTAAAATCAAACTGAAAATGGAATGTCCCACATCTACTTAACTTTTTTTAGGGTTATTGGAAGTACTTGAGAGTTGATTATTGGATTATTTGTGATCTTACCAACGAAAGAGTCCCATGTGGCATAGTGGCATCAATCTTTATGACTTTTTTTAATGGTTATGATTTGTGATTTGAATTTTTAATGGTATCTACGATGTGGGCAAGTGATGACTAATTTTCAAGTTTTGCCCTTAACTTTTGGCTTAACATAACACGTGTGGCCGCGTCCGGTAATAATGAATAACGAACACTTCTCCCGCTAAATTTACACTTCCCGAATTGTCCCTACCTACTTTTTATTTTTAGTTGCCCTTGTCTACATTAATATTATACAACAACTACTTCAAGCTTTACATAAATCATAATCTCTTTTTTTTTCCCACCAAATCATAATCTCTTAATGAAAACATTTAAACCCAAACACAATGAATGCTATATTATAACAAATCATGAATAATTCAAACAAATATTGTACGTAATAATATTACATATAATGAATATTTGCTTTCTCCTTATTTCATTATTTATGGTAATAATTTATTTACAATATCTCGTATCAAGACTAATTTTTATTTTCAAAATATAGACATTTGAACCCACTAAATCATATCAAATGCGATTGTTAACGGCAATTTCATCTGTTATGAAATTGTGGTCATATGTTTTTTAAACTGATTGAAATTTATATTTTAATGGTTGAAAAATAGAGAAATTGTTAAAAAAAAGGAGAAAATATCTTTATCAAAAAGAAAATAATAAGCAAATGCTGAACAATTCGTCGTTGAATTTGAGGAACGCCACTAATGTAGGAAAGTAGTAACCCAAGATTTTTTTTTTGTTAAATACTCATGCTTTGTGTACATTTACATTTTAAGTTAGACAAATTTTATATTATCTAAGCTCTCTTTTTTTGTAACTACTCAACTTGACAAATATAAATTTTGATATTTTTGTTCCTTTTTTCCTGTAAATCTGTATATAGAAGATAATCAATCAAAACAAGTAAGTTGGTATTTAATTAGACGTAAAAATAAAATGAATCGGTAAGGTTAAAATGGTAAAAGGACAGTGTCTTCTTCTTCTTCCTCTTCCTCTAGTTTCATCTTCCCAAGCAAAAAACTGCCCCACACGATTCACACACACATACATCTTCACTATCTGTCAATAAATGCTCCAGCTACATATATGTATGTATATATATACATACTCATCCACAATCTCTAATTAATATCTTCATGAACGTCGTCCTTTGATTTTACTCAATCAACTCCTTCTTTAATTTTGTTCTCTTTCAAATCAATCATGAGATCTCTCATCTCTCTCCTCTTCCTTCTCTTCTTCTTTTCCTCGACTTACGCTCGATTCGTCGCTGTACATCCATCTTCCACTGCTCTTATCTCCGATGGAATCGACCGTAAAACTCTCGGCTCCGGATCGATTATCAAGACGGTGGTTTCGGCCGAGGAGAAGGAGGAAGCTTGTGAACAGACATATGGTTTCATGCCGTGTACTAAGACGGCGCTTGGGAATGTGTTTCTGATTTTGGTTTATGGGTTTCTCATGTTCACGGCGGCGACGTATCTCTCCGCCGGAAGTGAGCTTCTTCTTGAGATCCTTGGCCCTGGAATCGTTGGTGGTTTGTTCCTTCCGATGCTTGGCGCACTTCCTGACGCTATGCTCATATTGGGTAAGCGAAACGTTTCTCCTTTCTTTGGAAATTTTCGTTCTCTGTTGAAGATTAGACGATTCTTCGTGTTGTTACTGTTTTTGAATTTTGAAGAGAAAAAGTTAAAATGTTGTTAGATTCTGTGAATCAAATAGTTCTTTGTTTTTCTTGTTTGTTGATGGGTCTTAAAAGAATCTTGTATATGCGTTGGTGATTCTTTGGTGGCTTTTAGTGTCTGGACTTTCTGGAGACGCAGCAACTGCTCAAAGCCAAGTCTCTGTAGGAATGGGTTTGCTTGCTGGCTCCACTGTTATGCTTCTTACTGTAATTTGGGGAACTTGCACTGTGGTTGGCAAGTGTGACATTCGAGATACAATTGCTGTAAACAATCAAGACACTAAAGGCTTCAGTCTTAAAGGTAACAAGAGAAAAGTCTCTCTGTCTGTTCTCATGGATTCATTCCTTTATTCCGGCTTATAACTGTATGTCAATGAATGTGATCTGTTGTTTACCTATTTCTCTCTGTAGATTCTGGTGTAACTGTTGATGTTTGGACTAGCTACGCTGCAAGAATAATGGCTATATCAGTTATTCCGTTCGTCATTGTCCAGCTTCCACAGATGTTGAACTCAACATCTGGAAGACACTTGGCCGTCTTGGTTGCTCTAATCATCTCGACGCTAATGTTGATCTCTTACTGTGTATATCAGGTGACATGATGATATTCTCAGGACTAAAGTTCCAGAAAAGTATCCATTACACTGATGTCTTTCTTTTTTGCTTTCTCCATCATGTTTGTGACATTATTCTTCCTTTTATGATGATATCTAGGTCTTCCAACCGTGGATACAAAGTAGACGGCTTGCTTTTGCAAAGCACAAGCATGTTATTTCAGGAATCCTCAAACACTTGAAACAACATGCTTTGGGAAGGCTTCTTGATGATGAAGGTCAACCTGATGAACATGTCATTCGAAGGTAAGTCACGGTTTCCTTTCATGGAGAAAACAATTCCTTTCCGCATTTTACTCAGTTTAATCTTGTGCTTAAGTGTATCTGTTTATTAGGTTGTTTGAGACAATTGATGCAAACAAGGATGGACACCTATCAGCTACTGAACTAAAGGCGCTAATCATTGGAATCAGTTTTGAGGAAATAGATTTTGACAAGGATGATGCTGTGGGAAGAGTTCTCCAAGATTTTGATAAGACTCTCGATGAGCAAGTTGATCAAGATGAGTTTGTTCGTGGTATTAAACAGTGGCTCATCCAGGCAATGGGAGCTGCTGGTTCAACTAGTCCCGATGCTGGTCCTCGAACGATGAAATTCCTTGACCATTTCCATGTGGTACAAAGACAGTTAAAAGTCTATTTGAACATACTTCGTCACAAAACATCTTCGAAGTTGTTACATTTCTCTTTATCTTATTTTTTCCAGCAAACAAAAAGAGAGCATGCTCTTTTAGGGGATACCGAAAATGGTGAGAATGATGAGGAAGAAGGTGGTGAGGTTGCAGACCCAAAATGGACCACCATCAAAGCAGCTTTGATGCTACTCTTGGGAGCTTCCATTGCAGCTGCATTTGCTGATCCTTTAGTCGACACAGTGAACAACTTCTCTGTCGCCACAGGAATACCATCTTTCTTCATTTCCTTCATTGCTTTGCCTTTAGCCACCAATTCAAGTGAAGCCGTTTCTGCCATCATCTTCGCCTCCCGAAAAAAGATCAGGACCGCCTCATTAACTTTCTCTGAGGTATGCAACCACAATTTTTATATCTTTCGGTCTCATTATACTCTTCCTAAAAAACCCCTTTCTCGATGTTTTTTTGTTTTCAGCTATGTGGTGGAGTGACAATGAACAATATTCTTTGTCTCTCGGTGTTCTTAGCAATCGTATACATTAGAGAACTAACATGGAACTTCTCATCAGAAGTGTTAGTGATTCTCATAGTTTGTCTGGTGATGGGCTGTTTCGCTAGCTTCCGCACAACTTATCCTCTTTGGACATGCTTCTTAGCTTACCTACTTTACCCATTCTCCTTGGGATTGGTTTACATTCTTGACTATTGGTTTGGCTGGTCTTAGAGATCTTTCCTCGAAGGTTTGTTCACATGATGAGTGAGCTTGTTCTCGAGCGTTTTCTTTATTTCTTTTTTATGTTATGTATTCTAAAGTGAGAAAACTTTTAAGTTAAGTATGGTTAGTGTTGATGTATTGAAACAAAGTATCTTAATTATTAAAATCTAATATTATATTTCTTGTTTGGTATGTACTTACAATTCCTCCAGCATCTTCATTAATCTTCACTCTTTTATATGTTAATGAACATTAACAAATTAAAGGTCACCATTAAAGTTCACTCTTTTAGATGTTAATGAAGACAAACAAATTAAAGGCCACCACTTCTTATTATCATTTATAAGAAGAACATATGTAAAACAAGCATCCAAGAAAATGTTTTAAACGTAAGAAGCCCGAGCAAAAGTTGAACAAAATACGAGAAAGAGTTTTAGAACCAACATGGGAATAGATTTGTAAAAGGTAGTTCCTCTAACAAATATTGCTGAGACATCAACTACTACAATAGATACTGAAGAAAAATGTTCTAAACTTAACATATGTAATTAATTCTAAATGATATAGAAGATAATAAGGTATCAAAATGTAGAAGATGACTCATGTTATTGTGATATTTTTTGAAGAAAACCATAATTAATGATATGATGAATTTGTTTCATGGGCTCTACACATATTGAAGCTATTATTTTCGAAATACTCTTTGCTCTGGATGCTCTAAGTGTATTAGATGAATTAATCAATAGTTATCATAAAAGGTTAAACTTCCCTTTAATTCTTTATCATCAAAGATCATTACAATGTTCGAGAACTATGATAAGATAAGATAATGTTTATCACTACTATATTCTTAGAGGAAAGTTATGTCTTATACAATAAAGTTCATGTAGACAATATGAGAGATGTATAAAGTTTACGTAAAAATTTAATAAGTTATTTTTTGTATACTCGTGGATTTTCCTTTAAAGAAGTAAGTTAAATTCATTGGTGAATTCTACAACGAGCAAATCAGATTATTTAATCTGTTTTATTTAGCTTTTTATATAATAATATATTTTCTAGGAAACTTTAATTTCTTATAAATAAAGATTTTTTATGGTTTGATATCACTTAATTATCATATTATTTTCTCTCATACAATGCTTTTTATTTTGAATGTCAAAGAGTATTTTTAATGTTTATTTCCATTTTTTAATTTTAACAGAGTAATTCTAAAATGGAGTAATTTAAAAAAGTTTAATCCAAAATATTTTTTCTTACTTTATCCTCAATATGACAAATCTTGCAATCACGCCAAACAAATTTTACAATCGCCCTAAATAATTTGATTGTATGTCTTTTTAACATGCAATATTGTTGTTAGGGTCCCGTAGCTCAGTTGGTTAGAGCGTTGGTCTTATGAGCCGAAAGTCGCGGGTTCGAGCCCCACCGAGACCAAATTGAATCGTGCTAAAATGTTATCAATATCATTTTGTATTATATCATTATTATTATTATCGTTGTTGATTAAATCGTCTAACGTCTTGAAAATACATGTGCACGTTTTTTTTATCGCAAATGCATGTATCGTTGACGATCCAATTTTCTAAACCTACCGAGAGATCGAACTTTCTACTAATGGATTCTCATATGAGAATGTGATTAGTTAAGGAGGATTTGATGAAAAAAAAATAGAAAAATGAAAAAGATATATAATAAAATTGCTCATATATTGTCAAAATAATCAGGTGAGACGTTTGGTAGAGGGCATGTGAAAGTTCCTTACTGCCAAAGATCGAATCATCCTTAGGGAAATGTTTTTTTTATGTGTAATAATTCAAAACAACATCGTTTTACTTAAATGAATTCACGTCAAATTTCACCGAGTAAGAAGTTTCTTAAGTTGACAACATGTCAGTTTTATGTCTTAATAAGCCATTTTTATGAGTTGGAAACTTGCATTCAAATAATTATTTGTTCGGGTATGATAGAACACAGTGAAAAATTTGGACACGGAAAAAGCAATATGGGCTGAATACATATACGAATCAACCATTTAATCAAAGTCAATACTCATTCTTCACAGTAACATCTTGTCTTTGCAACGCATGCTCAATAAATTCACATGGTTTCATTAATTTTTAACATTTCATAATTGCTTTATTATGAAAATTGTCAACACCCCCACATGTTCCGAAAATGATTTTTCATACTTATTCTAACCACAAATTTCCTCAGTGATAAAGCATCACTTTCACACTTTTAGTGGAACTATATATGAACAAGTAACAACACATGCGAAAATCTTTTTATTTTTTTATAATGTACTCTAACCGGTTAAAATATTGATCAAACGAAATTATAGTAAATCACCTTTGTTCCATATCTTTTTTTGTTCGAAACTATGACCACGAGGCTGGCAAGAACCTCTAACCAAATATCTAAGAATTATCTTATCTCTTTGATTTGGATGATAATATGCTATCTTTTTTCAATCTGCATGATCATAAAAAAGATCATCTAAATTACTGTGAGATGAGGATGTAGTTTTTCTTTTAAGAAAATTTTTCATTACTGCAAGTGTCTTAAAAAGCATTTAACTCTAACAACACAATTCAAAAAAAAATCAAAAGCCAAATTATATTATATGAGCATATTAAAACGTTTTTTCTATATATCAAAAGCACACATAACCATTCCAAGTTCTCTAGTATCTAAGAAAACCTATAATTCGGTATCAATATTTCCTAACATATAAAGCTTTAATAAACTACTCCTCACATATAGAGCTTTAATTAACTATCGAAACTAAGACAATATTTCTTTTAACAATCATTGGGAAACAGAAATAAAATTGAAAATCAAAAGTTACTATAAAAGTGAATTGATTAGAAGAGAAGTTGATTTTTTTTTTTTAAAAAGCATACATAATGAAGGTGAATTGATTAAACTAAATTACATTTAGCTCATGATTAACTTTGATAAAAAAGATATATAATTAGGCTTAGTTTTTTTTTTTGTAATTTGGGCTACAAAAATATTGAGCCAATTTTTATGAAAAAAAAATTCTGACTGAAAGATTTCATGAAAACAAACAGCTCAAAAAGTAATTTTAAAGGGATTCAAAATTCTTTTCACTTGGTGCAAAAAAAATATTTGTTAAAATAACAAAAAATAGATGGTCAACTGACACCCTATCATGTAGGTCCGCCTTTGTAGGAGTTCAAGACGAAGAGGTAGTGGTGAGTTCAACAATCCAAAGTTGGAGTGGTTATCAGATGAACTAATCAAAAGTTATCAGAAAATGGTTAAACTTCCCTTTAATTCTTTATCATCAAAGATCATTACAATATTCAAGAACTATGATAAGATAAGATAATGTTTATCGCTGCTATATTCTTAGAGGAAAGTTATATCTTATACAGTAAAGTTCATGTAGACAATACGAGAGATGTATAAAGTTTGCGAAAAATATAAAAAATTATTTTTTGTATACTCGTGTAATTTTCTTTAAAGAAGTAAGTTAAATTAATTGGTGAATTCTACAGCGAACAAATCGGATTATTTTATTTGTTTTGTTTAGATTTTTAAAAGTGAGTAGCTTTTTATATAATATACTATTTTGTAGGAAACTTTCATTTCTTATAAATAAAGATTTTATATGGTTTGATATCACTTAACATATTATTTTCTCTCATACAATGTCTTTTAATTTTGATGTCAAAGAGTATTTTTAATGTGTATTTCCATTTTTTTAACTTTAACAGAGTAATTCTATAATGGAGTAATTTAAAAAAGTTTAATCCAAAATAAATTTTCTTACTTTATCCACAATATGACAAATCTTGCAATCACGCCAAACAAATCTTACAATCATGTTAAATGTTTCGATTGTTTGTGTTTTAACATGCAATACTGTTGTTAGGGTCCCATAAATCAGTTGGTTAGAGCGTTGGTCTTATGAGCCGGAGGTCGCGGGTTCGAGCCCCGCCGAGACCAAATTGAACTGTGCTAAAATTTTATCAATATCATTTTGTATTATATCATTATTATCATTATCGTTGTGTATTAAATCGTCTAACGTTTTGAAATACATGTGCACATTTTTTATCGCTAATACATGTATCGCCGACGATCGATTTTTCTAAACCTGCCGAGAAATCGAGCTTTCTACTGATGGATTCTCATATTAGAATGTGATTAGTTAAGGAGGATTTGATGAACAAGAAATAGAAAAATAAAAAATATATATAATAAAATTGCTCTTATACCGTCAAAATAATCAGGTTAAACGGTTGGTAGAGGGCATGTGAAAGTTCCCTTAGTGCCAAGATCGAATCATCCTCAGAGAAATGTTTTTTTATTTGTAATAATTCAAAACGACATCGTTTTACTTAAATGCATCCACGTCAGCTTTCACCGAGTAAGAAGTTTCTTAAGTTGACAGCGTGTCAGTTTTAAGTTTTAATAAGCCATTTTTTATGAGTTAAAAACTTGGATTGAAACAATTATTTTTTTGGGTATGATACAACACAGTAAAAAAATTTGGACAAGGAAAAAACAATATGGGCTGACTACATATACGAATCAACCGTTTAATCGAAATCAATACTTGTTCTTCACAGTAACATCTTGTCTTTGCAACACATGCTAAATAAATTCACATGATTTCATTAAATTTTCACATTTCATAATTGCTTTGTTATGAAAATTGTCAACACCCCCGCATGTTCTGAAAATGATTTTTCATACTTATTCTAACCACTAGTTTCCTCAGTGATAAATCATCACTTTCACACATTTAGTGGAACTATATATGAACAAGTAACAACACAGACGAAAATATTTTTCTTTCTTTCATAATGTACTCTAACCAGTTAGGATACTGATCAAACGAAATCGGAGTAAATCTCTTTTGTTCCATATCTTTTTTTTGTTCGAAACTATGACCACGAGGTTGGCAAGGACTTTAATAAACTATCGAAAATAAAACAATATTTCTTTTAAAAATCATTGGAAAACAGAAATAAAATTGAAAAATCAAAAGTTACTATAAAGGTGAATTGATTAGAAGAGAAGTTGAATTTTTTTTTTAAAAAGCATACATAATGAAGGTGAATTGATTAAACTAAACTAGATTTAGCTCATTATTAACTTTCATAAAAAGGATCAACAATTAGGCTTAGTTTTTGTTGTAATTTGAGCTACGAAAATATTGAGCCAATTTTTATGGAGAAGAAAATTCTGACTGAAAGAGTTCATGAATACGAATGCTTCAAAAAGTAATTTTAAAGGGATTCAAAACTTTTTTTCACTTGGTGCAAAAAAACTATTTGTTAAAATAACAAAAAAAGATGGTCAACTGACACCCCATCACGTAGGTCCGCCTTTGCAGGAGGTCAAGACGAAGAGGTAGTGGTGAGTTCAACAATCCAAAGTTGGAGTGGTTATGAGATGAACTAATCAAAAGTTATCAGAAAATGGTTAAACTTCCCTTTAATTCTTTATCATCAAAGATCATTACAATATTCAAGAACTATGATAAGATAAGATAATGTTTATCGCTGCTATATTCTTAGAGGAAAGTTATATCTTATACAGTAAAGTTCATGTAGACAATACGAGAGATGTATAAAGTTTGCGTAAAAATATAAAAAGTTATTTTTTGTATACTCATGGAATTTCCTTTAAAAAAGTAAGTTAAATTCATTGGTGAATTCTACAGCGAACAAATCGGATTATTTTATTTGTTTTATGTAGCTTTTTAAAAATAAGTAGCTTTTTATATAATATACTATTTTCTAGAAAACTTTCATTTCTTATAAATAAAGATTTTATATGGTTTAATGTCACTTAATGTATTATTTTCTCTCATACAATCCTTTTTAATTTGGATGTCAAAGAGTAATTTTAATTTGAATTTTCATTTTTTAACTTTAACAGAGTAATTCTAAAATAGAGTAATTTAAAAAAATTTAATCCAAAATGATTTTTCTTACTTTATCCTCAATATGAAAAATCTTGCAATCACGCCAAACAAATCTTACAATCATGCTAAATGATTCGATTGTTTGTGTTTTAACATGCAATATTGTTGTTAGGTCCCGTAGCTCAGTTGGTTAGAGCATTGGTCTTATGAGCCGAAGGTCGCGGGTTCGACCCCCGCCGGGACCAAATTGAACCGTACTAAAATTTTATCAATATCATTTTGTATTATATCATTTTTATTATCATTGTTGATTAAATCGTCTAACGTTTTGAAAATACATGTACATGTTTTTTTATTGCTAATACATGTATCGTCGACGATCTAGTTTTCTAAACCTGCTGAGAGATTGAGCTTTCTACTAATGGATTCTCAGATGAAAATGTGATTATTTAAGGAGGATTCGATAGAAGAGAAAGAGAAAAATTAAAAAGATATATAATAAAATTGCTCAAATATCGTCAAAATAATTAAGTGAGACGGTTGGTCGAGGGCATGTGAAAGTTCCCTTAGTACCAATATCGAATCATCCTCAGGGAAATGTTTGCTTTTATTTGTAATAACTCAAAATGACATTGTTTTACTTAAATGCATCCACGTCAGCTTTCACCGTGTAAGAAGTTTCTTAAATTGACAGCTTGTCAGGTTAAGTCTTAATAAGTCATTTTTTATGAGTTGGAAACTAGCATTCAAAAAATTATTTTTTCGGGTATGATACAATACAATGAAAAAATTTTGACACGGAAAAGGTCATATGGGCTGCGTACATATATTATTCAGCCGTTTAATCGAAATGAATACTCGTTCTTCATAGTATCATCTTGTCTTTGCAATGCATGACAATAAATTCACATGGTTTCATTAAATTTTCAAATTTCATAATTACTTTTTTATGAAAATTGTCAACACCCCCACCTATTCCGGAAATGATATTTCATACTTATTCTAACCACAAATTTCGTCAGTGATAAAGCATCACTTTCACACTTTTAGTTGAAAATCAAAAGCCAAATTATAGTATATGAGCGTACTAAAATATTTTTTCTATATATCAAAAGCACACATAACCACTCCAAGTTCTCCAACATCTAAAAACCTATAATTCAGTATATGTATTTCCTAACATATAAAGCTTTAATAAAATACTCCTCACATATGGAGCTTTAATAAACTATCTAAACTAAGACAATATTTCTTTTAACAATCATTGGAAAACAGAAATAAAATTGAAAATCAAAAGTTAGTATAAAGGTGAATTTATTGGAAGAGAAGTTGAATTTTTTTTATAAAAAAGGCATACATAATGAAGGTGAATTGATTTAACTAAATTAGATTTAGCTCAAGATTAAATTTGATAAAAAAGGATCAACAATTAGGCTTAGTTTTTGTTGAAATATGGGCTACAAAAATATTGAACCAATTTTTATGGAGAAGAAAATTCTGACTGAAAGAGTTAATGAATACAAATGGCTCAAAAAGTAATTTTAAAGGGATTCAAAACTTTTTTTCACTTGGTGCAAAAAAATATTTGTTAAAATAACAAAAAAAAGATGGTCAACTAACACCCTATCACGTAGATTCGCCTTTGAAGGAGTTTATGATGAAGAGGTAGTGGTGAGTTCAACAATCCAAAGTTAGAGTGGTTATCAGATGAACTAATCAAAAATTATCTGAAAATGGTTAAACGTCCCTTTAATTCTTTATTATCAAAGATCATTACAATGTTCAAAAATTATGATAAAATAAGATAATGTTTATCGCTGCTATATTCATAAAGGAAATTTATATCTTATACAGTAAAGTTCATGAAGACAATATAAGAGATGCATAAAGTTTGCGTAAAAAATATAACGTTATTTTTTGTATACTCGTGGAATTTCCTTTAAATAAGTAAGTTAAATTTATTGGTGAATTTTACAACGAACAAATTGAATTATTTTATTTTTATTAGTGTTTTAAAAATAATTAGCTTTTTATATAATATACTATTTTCTAGGAAACTTTAATTTCTTATAAATAAAGATTTTATATGGTTTGATATCACTTAACATATTATTTTCTCTCATACAATGCTTTTTAATTTGGATTTCAAAGATTAATTTTTAATGTATATTTCCTTTTTTTTTTAACTTTAACAGAGTAACTCTAAAATGGAGTAATTTAAAAAATTTTAATCCAAAATATTTTTTTCTTACTTTATACTCAGTATGACAAATCTTGCAATCACACCAAACGAATCTTACAATCGCACTATATAATTCGACTGTTTGCCTTTTTAACATGCAATACTATTGTTAGGGTCTCGTAGCTCAGTTGGTTAGAGCGTTGGTCTTATGAGCCGAAGGTCGCGGGTTCGAGCCCCGCCGGGACCATATTGAACCGTGCTAAAATTTTATTAATATCATTTTGTATAATATCATTATTGTTATCGTTGTTGATTAAATCTTCTGACGTTTTGCAAAATACATTTGCATATATTTTATCGCTAATACTTGTATCGTTGACGATCCAGTTTTCTAATCTTGTCGAGAGATCGAGCTTTCTACTAATGAATTCTCATATGAGAATATGATTAGTCAAGGAGGATTTGATGAAAGAGAAATAGAAAAATAAAGGAGATATATAATAAAATTGCTTAGATATCGTCAAAATAATCAGGTGAGACGGTTGGTCGAGGGCATGTGAAAGTTCCCTTAGTGCCAAGATCGAATCATCCTCAGGGAAATGTTTGCTTTTATTTGTAATAATTCAAAACGACATCGTTGTACTTAAATGCATCCACGTCAGCTTTCACCAAGTAAGAAGTTTCTTAAATTGACAACGTGTCAGTTTTAAGTCTTAATAAGCCATATTTTATGAGTTGGAAACTAGCATTTAAATAACTATTTTTCGGGTATGATACAACACAGTGAAAAATTTGGACACGGAAAAGGCAATATGGGCTTAGTACATATACGAATCAGTCGTTTAATCGAAGTCAATACTCGTTCTTCACAATACCATCTTGTCTTTGCAACATCATGTGTTAGTATTTTAGTGGTTTTTGATACGGTTTTTACTTGAGAATTATGGTTTTTAGTATGTATTCGGATCTCTTTGGCGCGGATTTGTGTTCTTTAGTGTTTTTACAGGAATCGAGCTTGGATGTGCGGAAAGATTGCATTTTGGACGGATTTCAAGCATCGAAGGAAGTCTTCTTGAATGCTGAAATATCCAGACAGTAGGACAAAGATCGATCGATCCTTGTCTCAAGATCGATCGATCCCTGTCCCGTTTCGCATACCGAATTTACGAAGAACAAGACCGAACTTATCGTGAACCGGATTTTATAACTAAAACCTAAACTTGTGTTTCCTGTTTCGTTATGCTAATTTTCTGAGTTTTTTAGAGCAAGAGAGAGATTTGTAACCTAAGGAGAAGAATCATCTTCTGTAATCCGAATCCGAGAAGAATTTTGAACCTTACTCTTTATTTTTGATCAATACAATGATTTCTCTCTTTGATTTGATTTGTGTTGTTTTTCTGATCATGAGTGAGTAATTTCCTTGTTGGGTTTAGGATTCTCAAATAGGGATTCATGAATTGTTGACATAGAATTGTATGATTAAGGATATTATCAATTGGATCTTCATCTAAGATTGTTCGTAAGGTATGAAATTAACTTGATCACTTAGTTTCTAATCTTATGTTGTTTAACGCCTGGAAAGTGTTTTTTTAAATGTCTGAAAGAATCCTAAATGAGCAGTTCATCTTAAGTCAATGGAAGTTGATGTTTAAGTGAATTGTGAACCTATCAAACTTGTTTAGAATGGATGATTAGAATCCGAGAGTCAACGAAAGTTAGGCTTGAGGTTTCTAATACATAGGGAATTAATATTACATAAGTAAATCAGTTCTATATTAGTGTTTGAGTTCAAGACGGTTTAAAACATGTTCCCTAGTCAACAATTTCGAATCAACAATGAAATGTTTCCCTGAGAATACCTAATGCTCAACTCTTCTTTGATTGATTTAGAACCCCGTTGTTGCTTGCTTGCTTTCTTTGTTTTCTTAATTTCGATTCTCTGCATCTCTTACAAGACATCTTTTTTGCTTTAACTCGCTATTTGATCTAAAATTCTAGGTGCTACATTTGGTCTCTGTGGATTCGATCCCGAACCACTACATCTTACTTTCTGTGCGCTTGTAGTGTTATCTCGGGTGAAAACCTGAGCTATCTAGTTTTCTGGCACCGTTGTTGGGGACCAATAGGTCATCTTAGAACTTGGGATCATTACGTGCCTAAGGCATTTTTCTTTATTTTTTTTAATCTCTTCTTTTTCTTCTTTGTTTTTGTGCTTTCAGGTGCATGAACATGCCTCATACTAGAAGCCAAGGGATCGCCAATCTTCTCGATTTTGAGCCAGAACCTGCGCTTCTAGAGAGACAGAAGAAGAAGGAGAAACTGCTGGAGGTTATTGAAGAATTTGAGTTCGCTGAAATCATGGGTGATAACATGGGCGAAAACATTCAAGTTCATCAAAATCCTCTCTTTCCTGGAATCCTTCTAGGAGGTGATCCACCTGTTGGTGGTGGTGCTAATGCTGGTGGTAACAAATTGGCCAGCAAAATGTTGCAGTTGAGGGGCAACAACAACGCACAAATCAACCTCAACAGAGGATGGCTCTGGCGCAATATGACACTCCGGAGGCTTCCTATGCGAATTGTGTTGGGATTCGTCCGCCTCCCATAGAGAGAAGAGACTTTGAGATCAAGACTGGTCTCGTATACTTGGTGCAGCAGAATCAGTTTCATGGGTTGCCGTCACAGAATCCAATGCACCATTTGGATAAATTTGAAGCCATCTGCAATATTATCCAACACAACGGAGTACCTGCTGAAGCTCTGAAATACAAGTTATTCATTTTCTATCTGAATGACAAAGCTACAAGATCGTATAACAGTCTAGAGCCTGTTTCTTTGAAGACATGGGACGAGATCAAGCTGCTTTCCTTGGGAATTTCTTCACGAAACCAAGGTCCATGTCTCTCTGAAACAAGATTGCTGGATTTCACCAATTGGGTTCTGAGAGTTTTTATGCAGCTTGGAAAAGATTCAAGGAGTACCTCAATGATTGTCCTCATCATAGTTTCTCAGATTGGAATCTTTTCAACATTTTCTACAATGGGGTTGAGAAGAAATATCATAATGCTATGGATACCGCGAGCAATGGTGATTTCATGACCAAGATTGTGGAAGAAGCTTATATGTTGGTTAATAACATGGCGAATAGTCAGGCCAAAATCGAAGATCAGATTATGACCGTGGTAGAGGGGTTGTATCATCAGATGCGAAGAGAATTGATGATCTGCAGTTAAAGCTCGATGAGCTAATGAAGAGAGAGCAGCAAGGAGTACACTTTGTTGGGGAACAGAACGATGCACCTGTGCTTCAAGAGCAGAAAATGGGACAATTGAATAATGAGTTCATGTCTAAGGAGCTAAATGGTGGACAAGCATATATGAATTACATTGAAGGTCAAGGGAATTTTGGTAACAAAGGTTTCAACCAATAGAACCAATTCCATAACAAGCCATACCAGCAGAATTAGAGTGTCTTCAACTCTGGGTTTTAGAACAAGAATCAGAGCAGTGGTTTCAGAAATAGTGGTTATCAACAGAAGCAGTTTGGTTCAAGAGGATTCAAGAACAACTATCAGTCGGGGTATCAGAATCAAAACCAGGGACAATCTTCTACATCTTTTGAAGACATTGATTTGAAACAGATGTTACACCAAGTGTTGGAGAATCAGACCAAGTATGCTGCGGACATCAATCAGAAAGTTGATAATATGTACAGTGATCTCAATGGGAAGTTTAAGCCTATGAGTGTTCGAATGAAGATGCTGGAAACATATGTTGCTCAGACTTCTTTGAGCAACAGAGGTCCACCAGGTTTCATTCCAACCAAACCGGAGAAGAATCTGAAGGAATACTGCAGTGCTATTATAGTGCGAAGTGGAAAAGAGGAAAAAGGCTCGTCTTGGACAGAAGGACAGGGATCGATCGTCCCTGTCCTAGGATCGATAGATCCTTGTCTAATTCTACTTCAAGCACCTCTGGACAGAAGGAAAAGGATCGATCGATCCTTGTCCCAGGATCGATCGATTCCTATCCTGACGTGGGTTCATCAGATTTTCGCGATGAATCAAAGTCACAGGAGGTTGAGGATGAGTATGTACCACCCCCTCCTTACACTCCCACGCCTCCGTATCCTTCTAGACCTCGTCAAAAGATGAAGGAACGCGAGTATGAGAAGTTGAAGAATCTAGTCGGTGAATTACATGTGCGATTTCCATTCGTAGAAACAGTCAAGATGGTACCTTCTCTTAAGAGGTACAAGAAAGAGATTTTTTTCAGATTGCATGGCCTTAGAACATGGTGTATCGGTTCTTATTGCAGAGTATAGTACAGTTCTTCAGAATATCGCACTGGAGAAACGCGAAGATCCAAGTCCTTTTATTTTTCCTTGCAGGATTGGATCTCCTACCTTTGAGAGATGTCTGTGTGATTTGGGCTCTAGAGTTAGTTTGATGTCGTTGTCTTTCTCGCAGAGGCTGAATATGGTGAACTATAAGCCCACAAAGATATCCTTTATGCTTGCTGATAGATCATTTCGAAAGGCAGTAGGTATTCTCGATAACATTCTTGTTGGTATTGGGAAAGGCTATGTATACAGTGATTTCGTATTCTTGGAGCTTCACGAAGAACCCACGAATCCTATCATCTTGGGTATACCATTCTTATCTACTGCTAGAGCGATGATTGATGTTCAGAATGGTCAAATTGATCTGCAGTTGGGGAAACTGGATGTGCATTTCAACCTCGAGAAGTCAACAAAGAAGCCTACCGTTGATGGGCATACATTTTGGGTGGATACATTGACTAATGTGATTGAGGAGGTTGTGGAGGAGCCTTACACCGACAATTCTTTTCATATTTCCTTATCACGAATTAACAAAGAGCATGGTTTACTGAGTAAAGACGCATTGGAGATTGCTGAAAAGAACGATGTAAAAAAAGTCATGGATGGAGACGTTCATTCTACAGTGAGATAAATCAAGACCAAAAAGAAAGTGATGCAGAAAGAGCACAATACTGAGGAGATTTCTGAGTTGACCTTGATCCCTCTAGGATGCGATGAGAGTGCGATTGAGTACAAAGTGAAGCGTAGAGAGAAATTCAAACCTTTCTCTAAGGTCAGGGTCATCCTCACACCAGAGTTCAAAGAGAAGGGTAAAGCTGGTGTGAAGAAAGTGATGAGCAATATCCTTGAGCTGAAGATTTTCGATGGAGGAGCTTGCTTTCGAGTGAGTTCTAAGACCCTTCCAGACTGATCCATCTACACTACAGTCAGGCTCGCGACTTTAAACAAGTGTGGAGTAGGAGGCAATCACTAAGTAGTTTTCTTTTTCATTTTTAGCTAGTTTTGTAGTATTTTACGTTCTTGAGTTTTGGTTTTTGGTGCTTTTGACGTTTTCTGTGTTTTTAGCTTTATATTGTAGAAAACAGGACCCCTCAAACAGAAGGGTAGGCGTCGATCGATCCTTGTCCATCGATCGATCCATGCCTTTTTACATGCCAAAACAGAGGGACAAGGATCGATCGATGATCGATCCTTGTCTCACGATCCATCGATTTATGTCCCAATTAATTAGCTAATCAGGCGTCTTCAGGTACGTTTGCTCTTTTCCTTTTATTTTCATCTATGTTTTATTTTTCTTTTTATTTGGATTATTATTTTTATTTGCTACTTACCCCTTCCTTGGATTTTTTTCACACCGAGACGGTGTGAGATACGTCTGGGGGAGGTTACTTAATTTTTTTTTCTTTTGGTGTGATGTTTGAGTCATTTTGATGTTTTTATTGAGTCAGTTTATGGATTGTTTATTCTTCATGATGATTTCAGACTATTATCTCTGCGCATTGCACTTTATTTATATTCTCATTGACCATTTCATTTGGAGTTTTAGCGCAGAAAAACCGGAATAACTCATGACCCAACTCCCCACCGGAAATCTCTGGAACTCAGACTTTTGTATGAAATGTTATTAACTCTATTTTATTTGGCCTACTAATGCACTTAATTGCTTTGATCGAGGAACTTGAAATCAGGAATCAAACCTATCATTCAGGATTACATTCCCATTTTTCTACCATTCTTTTCGGTAATCCTAGGTGACCAGACTCATCTTTAGTCTAGCACCACACCCTGACCTTTTCTCCTTGAATCTCCATGCATTTCTTTTTGATCTTATATGCACACATGTGTAAAAACAATGGAGAGAATAGGTGGCTTAGACACTGTCCTGAGTGTCTGATTTCTTGGTGTTGGGTGTTTTGGTGGTTTAGATGGATATGTTGCATTTCTTTATGTTGTATGGGTGTTTTAAAATTTAAAAACGTCATTTTATTGCTAGTTTCTACCAGATTTTTCATTTGTGTATTAAAAAAAACAAAACAAAAATTAAATTTTGTTTTTTGATATCTAGTTTTGATCTTAGCATTTGCATATTATTTTGCTGATTGGATTCACCCTGAAGTTTGCACGTATTCGATTTACTTTTGATTGGTGTTTTGTACTTGGGTAGTTAGGGGACGTGGATATCAATATACTCTTTCTCTCCTACGATTTTGCATAATGTCTTGCATCCTGACGCAGTTTTTGATACCCGAAGCACTCTAAGCCTCACCACTAAAAACTTTGAATACCTAGCCTGATTTCCTGATTACGAGTTCTTTGGTGAAAAAGTTTCACGCATATCTTGAATGAATGTAGAGAGTTATTAACATAGATGTTGAGTTTGCAGGTTCAGATTTTAGAGTATGGATATGCTTGGGAGGTCATGCAGAGATTCTTGGGGAGAATGTTCTACTTGTTCTAAGTCTATATGGTTAGCGAAACTAGTGCATAGTAAGGTTTTCTGATAGCATAAGATCCATTTGGTTTTCAAATTTCTTTTCCCGTAGTCTTAATCTTTGTTTCCTTTACTTGATGACAAGCACAAATTCAAGTCTGGGGGATTTGATGTGTTAGTATTTTAGTGGTTTTTTATTACGGTTTTTACTTGAGAATTATGGTTTTTAGTATGTATTCGGATCTTTTTGGCGCAGATTTGTATTCTTTAGTGTTTTTACAAGAATCGAGTTTGGATGTGCGGAAAGATTGCATTTTAGATGGATTTCAAGCATCGAAGGAAGTCTTCTTGAAGGCTAAAATATCCTGACAGTAGGACAAGGATAGATCGATCCTTGTCTCAAGATCGATCGATCCCTGTCCCGTTTCGCGGACCGAATTTACGAAGAACTAGACCGAACTTATCGTGAATCGGATTTCAAAACTAAAACTCAAACTTGTGTTTCCTGTTTCATTATGCTAATTTTCTGAATTTTTGAGAGCAAGAGAGAGATTTGTAACCTAAGGAGAAGAATCATCTTCCGTAATCTGAATCTGAGAAGAATTATGAACCTCACTCTTAATTTTTTGATCAATACAATGATGTCTCTCTTTGATTTGATTTGTGTTGTTTCTTTGATCATGAGTGAGTAGTTTGCTTGTTGGGTTTAGGGTTCTCACATAGGGATTCATGAATTGTTGACATAGAATTGTATTATTAGGGATATTATCAATTGGATCTTCATCTAGGATTGTTCGTAATGCATGAAATTAACTTGATCACTTAGTTTCTGATCTTAGATTGTTTAATATCTGGAAAGTGTTTGTTTAAATGCTTGAAAGAATACTAAATGAGCAATTCATCTTAAGCCAATGGAAGTTGATGTTTAAGTGAATTGTGAACCTGTAAAACTTGTTTAGAATGCATGATTAGAATCTGAAATGGAAGTTAGTCTCGAGGTTTCTAATACATAGGGAATTGATACTACGAAAGTAGATCAGTTCTATATTAGTGGTTGAGTTCAAGATTGTTTAAAACATGTTCTCTAGTCAATAATCCGAATAAACAGTGAAATGTTTCTCTAAGAATACCCAATGCCCAACTCTTCTTTGATTGATTTACAACCCCGTTGTTGCTTGCTTTCTTTCTTTGCTTTTTTCATTTAGATTCTCTGCATCTCTTACAAGACATATTTTTCGCTTTAGTCCGCTATTTGATATGAAATTCTACGTGCTACCTTTGGTCTCTGTGGATTCAATCTCGAACCACTATATCGTACTTTCTGTGCGCATGCAGTGTTATCTCGGGTGAAAACCTGAAGTATCACAACACATGCTCAACAAATTTACATAGTTTCATTAAATTTTCACAATTCATAACTACTTTGTTATGAAATTTTCAACACCCCCATGTGTTCCGAAACTGATTTTTCATACTTATTCTAACCACAAATTTCCTCTGTGATAATGCATCACTTTCACACTTTTAGTGGAACTATATCTGAACAAGTAACAACACATGCAAAAAGCTTTTTCTTTTTTCATATTGTACTCTAACTAGTTAGGATACTGATCAAATGAAGTCAGAGTAAATCACCTTTTTCCATATCTTTTTTTGTTCGAAACTATGACACGAGATTGGCAAGGATATCTAACCAAATATTTGTGAATTACCTTGTCTCTTTGATTTGGATGATAATATGCTATCTTTTTTCAATCTGCATGATCCTGAAAAAGATCATCTAAATTACTGTGAAATGAGGATGGAGTTTTTATTTTAAGAAAATTTTTCATTACTACAAGCGTCTTAAAAAGCATTTAAATCTAAGAATACAATTCATAAAAAATCAAAAGCCAAATTATAGTATATGAGCATACTAAAAAGTTTTTCTATATATCAAAAGTACACATAACCACTCCAAGTTCTCAAGCATCTAAAAGAACCTATAATTCAGTATTTGTATTTCCTAACATATAAAGATTTAATAAACTATCAAAACTAAGACAATATTTTTATTTTAACAATCATTGGAAAAAAGAAATCAAATTGAAAATCAAAAGTTACTATAAAGGTAAATTGATTAGAAGAGAAGTTGAGAATTTAAAAAAAGCATACACAATGAAGATGAATTTATTAAATTAAATTAGATTTAGCTCATAATTAACTTTGATTAAAAAAAGGATAAGCAATTAGGCTTAGATTTTGTTGTAATTTGGGCTACAAAAATATTGAGCCAATTTTTATGGAAAATTAAATTCTGACTGAAAGAGTCCAGGAATACAAATGGCTCTAAAAGTAATTTTAAAGGGATTCAAGACTTTTTTGCACTTGGTGCAAAAAATATGTTTGTTAAAATAACAAAAGAAAAAATAAATAAATGGTCAACTGACACCCCATCACGTAGGTCCGCCTTTGAAAGAGTTCATGACGGAGAGGTAGTGGTGAGTTCAGCAGTCCAAAGTTGGAGGAGGGAGAAAAAATTGTAGAGAAGAAAAAGAAGAAGAAGAGGAGGAAGATGAAAAAGCATGTTTGAATGACATATTTTCATGAGGCTCTCAGATAAGAACCGAATGAGTTAGATCTCAGACCATGGCTCTGAGAACAAATTTCGTTTCCAAGAATCCACAACAACAATTGAAATCAAAATCAGATTCATAAATCAAAAGTTATAGGAGTTGCTTCTTCGCCAATAATCTCATAAATTCAAAACTCATAAAAATGCAGAAAAAAAATTGTGCCGCAACAACTTCAAAGCAATGTGGAAATCTCATGCCCGATCGGGTTGAAACTTGGAGGATTGCTTCATGGTACTAGATGCTAGAAAATACACGGTGGAGATCTGATTCAAATGGTTAGTTATTGTGTTACTGGTGTGTTTTCCGAAGCTATTGAACACAAATGTATCTAGCCACCAATTTAACGGATATTGTTGCTTGGTTAGGCAAACAGTTTCTGATCGGAGTAAATTCGATGACTATGGCTAGAAGACAGCTAGGAATACATTATGAACGGTAGGATTTAAAAGTTAACAGTCAATTCTTGAGTTAAGCATTCGTCTTTCTTATAGTTCATTTATGCCAGGAATATCATATTTTCCGGATTTGGTTCGTCTACATTCAGAGAGTTCCACAACTATGTTTCAAAGCCAGCATAGTCTTTTGGTATCTTCTCAGGTTCTCTTTAGAACCCTAGGTCAAGGTGAGGGCTATTCCATGTTTTCACCTTGAACATATTTCTTTCATTTCTCTCGCGTAGTCTAGAGTTAAACTCCATGTTCTCATGTGTTTAATATTTGTATATCTTTACGACACTTGTTTGCTTGCTTGTTGTGCTTTATGCTGCTTGTTGTCTTGCTATCATTTCTCATAACTATTTACATATATGTATCTTGCATAAACATGTTAAGATGATAGAGGAAAAACTATTGTTTGAAGATAAGCATGCTTGATGTGATTAGTGTTTGTGGTTAATATTTGAATTTTGTTTTTCGTTAAGCGCAATAGTGAACTTGAGTTGTTGGGTGAAAATGTACATGTTTCAAGATGCAATAGTGTGCATTTGAGGTGCTTAGATCCAATTTGGTTGTTCGAATTAAATAGTGCACTTGAGATGCTAAGGTTCAATTTGATTTTTCGGATGCAATAGTGTACTTGAGGTGTTGAGGACCAATTTAGTTGTGTGGATGTGTCAGTGCATTGAGGTGTTGAGGTCTAGTAGTTGTTTGTTTGTGTTATTTTAGTTATGTATTTGTTAAAATTATGATAGCTATGTGTTTTAGGTTTAGATTTGCTTGATTGTGTAGTTGAGTCATTATATTGATCTCATGAATCAATAAGACCTCCGTTGAGTGACTCTATCCGAGTTACTCATCCCTTATTTTTTCTCTTTTCTTTTATTTTTGGTCAAGTAGGTTGCAGTGCAGAAATGGTCAGCTCGAATTAGAATTGACGATTTTGCGAAAGATAATTTACATTGAACCAATATTAAGTTAACCTCTGAACTTGACAAAAGGATGATAATACTTTAAGTTTTCTCTGTGTTATTATTCACAAATCATCGTTCACCTTATATACAACAGTACTAAACCTAAACGTTGGTACCAAGTTAATGTAAAAGACTAAAGAGCCCATATGTACATAACATAGCAATATAAACATATGATATGCCTTAATACCCCTCCTCAAGTTGGAGAGTGTAGATCCGAAACGCCCAACTTGTCAATGAATTTGTCAAACTCAATCTTCCCCAATGCCTTAGTGAAAATGTCTACCAATTGATCCGTAGTAGGAACATACCGAGTTGTAATGATACCACATTGTAATGCATCACGGATGAAGTGACAATCTTTTTCAATATGCTTAGTCCTTTCGTGAAAGACAGGATTAGCCGCTATATGCATCGCAGCCTTACTGTCGCAAAACAACGGAACTGGTTGTTCATGTTTCACACCCATATCCGCCAGGAGTGCCTTAAGCCATATGATCTCTTTTAGCGTAAGAGACATCGCCCTATACTCCGCCTCTGCCGAAGATAAAGAAACAACATCCTGCTTTTTAGTCTTCTAAGAGATAAGAGAACTATCCAATTGGACAAACCATCCTGTGGTTGACCGCCGAGTGATCGGACAACCAGCCCAATCTGAATCAGCCCATGCTACCAATGTCAAATCCTGAAGAGCATGAAGGAGTATTCCTTGTCCAGGACTTCCTTTCAGGTAGCGTATGACTCGAATCGCTGCTTCCCAATGAGCCTGTTTTGGCTGCTGCATAAACTGAGATAGAATATGAACAGAAAATGAGAGATCCGGTCGCGTTACTGCCAAGTATATGAGACACCCAACCAACCTCCGATATGCCATGAAATCACTACAATCAACTCCATCATCCAAGGCGAGTTGTTGATTCTGTTCTAAAGGGAAGGATACAAGTTTTGCCGCCAACAACCCAGTTTCAGAAATAATGTCAAGAATGTATTTTCTTTGACAAAGATAAATCCCTTTGGGACTCCTCGCAACTTCAATCCCCAGAAAATATTTCAATAAGCCCAAGTCCTTCATGTGAAAACAACTACTCAAGTATGCTTTAAACGTAGTAATGATAGCCAGTGTGTTACCTGAGATAATCAAATCATCCACATATACTAGCACATGAAGTCGATCTTCGCCTTTCTCAAGTGCGAAAAACGAGTAATCAAAGACAGATTGTCCAAAGCCATAATCTCGCAAAGCAGTACTTATTTTTGCAAACCAACACCTCGGTGCCTGACGCAAACCATAAATCGATTTATGCAAACGACATACCCGATTCGGCTCACTTGTCTGAAACCCTGGTGGTAGTCTCATAAATACTTCTTCCTCCAAGTCTCTCCGTGAAGAAACGCATTATGAACATCCATTTGATGAACCTCCCAATCACGAGAAGCTGAAACTTCTAGAAACGACCTCACCGTAGTCATCTTTGCAACCAGAGCAAATGTCTCATCAAAGTCTGTACCCTAAATCTGTCTATTTCCACATGTCACCAAGCGAGCTTTGTATCTTTCCAAACTCCCATCAGACCGTAATTTGATAGTGAAGACCCATTTACACGCAATAGCTTTCTTCCCTTTCGGAAGCTCTTCAATAGAACATGTATGATTTGCTTCCATCGCCCCAATCTCGTTGCCTACAGCATCACGCCAAACCTTATCCAGCACTGCTTCATTATAGCTCCTAGGAATAACGTATGTCGAAAGAGCCACGAGATAAGCTTTATGAGAATATGAAAACCTCTCACAATCCACATAATATGAAATCGAGTAAGGTACCACAACGGAAGGCACAACTGTCTGTAGTACATAATCAGTTAGTTTCGCAAGTGCTCTCTTCATACGATACCCACGACCAAGCTGAATTTCTGGTGAAGTTTCGGGTGTCTCCATCACGGATTCGACAGAGTCACCAACTCCAATAACCTCATCAAGCAACCTTTCTGGAACTGTATCACGTGTATTCGAAACAAGAGGCAGCGGCTGAATATCTAATTGCTCAGAAAAAACTGGAACATTAAAATCTTCATCGTCATTGAAGACACGTGATGTGGAAGACGAAGATCCTTTCTCACAAGGCAACGTCGTCGTTTGTGGAGATACATGTGAAGGGCCTTGTTTTTCATATTCATCTTTATTGGGCCCATCACCTTTCGGCCCACTTTCCTCTAGCGACACAAGCTTTATTTTCTCATTGTCTCCACTATCTGTGTCATTTTGCCTTGCTACTTCAACACTTAATGGTGTATCATGAACCAACCGTGGTAAAGACTGTCTCAATTGCCGTGAAGACCATCCACCTCCGTAGATCCGTCACTACCTGTCGAAAAATGAAATTCATTTTCAACAAAAATTACATCCTGTGAGGTAAAAACTTTTCCGGTTTCAGGATTAAAAACACGCCATCCCTTTTGTCCATTAGGATATCCAATAAATACTCCTTTAATGCTTCGAGAAGCAAACTTATCTCCTTTGTGATTCTGATTATGCGCATAACATACACACCCAAAAACTCTAAGATGTTTAAGTGGTGGTGGTCGATCATATAAAAACTCAAACGGAGTTTTACCATCAAGAAGCGGTGTCGGTGTTCGGTTTATAAGATACACAGCTGTTAAAACACATTCTCCCCAGAATTCCATCGGAATAGATGCTTGAAATCTCAATGCACGCGCAACATTCAGTATGTGGCGATGTTTCCGCTCCACACGACCATTCTGTTGCGAAGTACCAACACAGGAAGTTTCATGAGAGATTCATTTTTCCAGAAAGTATGAAGTCATACACATGAACTCCGTCCCATTATCGCTTCTGACTCTTTTCACCACTGCATTAAATTGTCTCTCTACCCGATTGATGAAGTCTCGTAGTGTACGTGAGACATCTTGCTTAGTTGTTAACAGGAACAACCATACACTCCGTGAGTAATCATCAATGAGTGTAAGAAAATAGCTAGCTCCTGAGTGTGCTTTTGTTCTATACGGTCCCCACAAGTCGCAATGAACGAACTCAAATAACTTCGTAGATTTATTAGAACTTGTAGGAAACGAACAACGTGTTTGTTTTGCTCTAATATAAATGTCACACACTTTATTCTGCAAACCACAACTACTACTAGAAAAATCGGAAATAGAAAACAAATCCATGACTTTCTGAGAAGGATGTCCAAGACAATGATGCCATACATCCACATATACTCGATCTGAACTCTGCATAGCTCCCACAAACTCCATCCCTCTAAGAAAGTAAAGTCCATCTACTTGCTCAGCCACTTCCATCAACATCTTGGTAATGCGATCTGGATCACACAAAGCTTATCAGTGGTCTGTAATACACACTTTTTCTGCCTAGTCAATTGTGAAATGGAGATCAAGTGACACTGTAAACCCTCAATAAACAACACATCGTGAATCACCTAAAGAGAACTTAATCTCACGGTTCCTTGTCTAGTTGCCAGAGACAATCTACCATCTGGTAGTTTCACATTCATCGGAAAAACATCTCTAATATCCGAAAGTAAACCAAGTGTACCTGTCATAAGGTTTGTTGCTCCTGAGTCAATAATCCAAGAGTGAGGAGAATACATACCAGTCGGTGTTGCAGAAGATGTTTTTCTCACATTTAGCAAGGAAACAAGGGACCGCCACTGCTCATTCGAGAGACCCGTCAAGCCTATTTGATCACTGGAAGTCATAGCATGCACCATCTGTTGAGCAGAGTTGTTCTGAGCTTGCACTGCATTAACTCGTGCACTCTCTGTTCGTGTCGACTGCATCACAGGCGCACCACGACCACGTCTTGGTTGACCTTGACCCTTTGTCTTCTCATTCCACCACTCCGGATATCCGAGAGTTTGAAAGCAATTTGTCGAAAGATGACCAATCTTTCCACATGTTGTACATTTCAACTTCATCCTCTCTTCTTTTGAAAAGAATTGAGGATTTGAGTTTCCTGTGTACACAGCCTGCGAGTGAGCTCTTACAGCATGTGCCATCGTGTCAAATTTCTCATCAACTACCCGAGACAGATGCTTAGAATCTTCATCTTGAAGCAACACGTTGTACGCCTCATCTAGAGAAGGCAACAGATCACGCGACAACAGATTTGACTTAGCTGATCTGTGTAACCCTTCATTTATTCCCGCCAAGAACTCGTGAAGTTTGTCCTCTTGCCTTTCTCTTTCAATCACAGCCCCCATCGCACATCCACATGTCTTGCTCTGTCGAAACTCAGCCAGAGAAGACCACAAATGCATTATCTTCCCATAATATTGTTCTATGGAGAGTCCATTCTGTCTACACATAGCGATCTCCGATTTTAGTCTCTGTACTTTCTTACCGTTTTTCACTGAATAATACCGCTTCACATGTTCCCAAAGACTGTCAACAGTCTCAAAGTTGGACAAGGTTGATCTATTGCCCTCAGAGATCGTTAGTTTTATCCAAGAGATTACTAACGCAGGATTTGTCCACCAATCCTCTAAATCTCCAGATTCTTCATCAGGTTGTTTGATTGATCCATCCACAAAACCAAACTTTTTCATAGCTCTTAATACCATTCTCAAATTCCCAGACCATTCATTGTAATTTGGACCCTTGAGAAGCGGTTGTGAAATTATGGAACCTGGATTATCACTTGATGACAAATCGTATGCACCATCGTTCTTCTTTGTACTTCACACTGTGTATTATGATCCATAACTTTCTTTCCTCCTGAGCTAAAGGAAGATTGCTCTGTTTTATCGCCGTCTTTCTCCATAGTAACACAGCAAATCAAAGAACAGAGAGTTGTTTCTTGATTACTGTTTTGAGTCTCCTTCAATCAACGCCAAAATCAGACACCAATTGCAGGATCTAGTATCCCTGTTCTGATACCATGACAAAAGAATGATAATACTTTAAGTTTTCTCTGTGTTATTATTCACCAAAACCATCGTTCACCTTATACACAACAATACTAAACCTAAACGTTGGTACCAAGTTAATGTAAAAGACTAAAGAGCTCATATGTACATAACATAGCAATATAAACATATGATATGCCTTAATAGAACTTTCTGGGATCGGATGTTACATAAATCTACATTGCTTTAGTTTTATAATAATTATACGCAAACTGTGTTGTTACTTTTGTGGTTCGGTCATCATGAATTAGATTTGTGATTGAAGAAAATAAGGGAAATTAGATCAATTTTGGTTATTCTAAATAACCAAACGGAGATGACATCAAAAGTTGTAACTTTAATAATCAAAACTCAAAAGATTCTATAGTCTTTCCAGAAAGAAAGGTGCACAGATTGTAGATTGGGCAGGTTTGTAGTTTATACCACTAGAGCCCACAATCAAGGTTTGAGCCATTTTCCCATTATTTCCTTCTTTTTTTAAAGAAAAAGTTCTCACCATCTGGAAAATTATCATTGGGTAACGGAATAGAATGTAAGAACAAAATTAATATATTTGTTACCTTGATATATGACAAGAGATCGATGGGACCATTCTCTAAAGGTTACAACCTTTTTTTCCCATTTTGGTTCCATCGTTTTGTTTCGCTTTGATAATCCTTTTTCCTAAAATGTATTCTTTTATAATATTGACTTGATATTATGAGTTATCAAATATTATATAAAGATTCGGACCTTTCTATTTATTTTTCTCTTTTACTTTTAGGATGCGTAGCCATTACTTCTATCTCGATTTTGGATTTGATAATAAGAGAAACAGAGAAGAATCGGTTTGGAGAGTGAGAGACTTTTCTCTCAAACAAAAGCTCAGCTCTTTAAACCTTCCCAAACTAGCTCAGCTCTAGTTTCAATAAACCTTCCCAAACTAGCTAGTTTTTCCAAAATCTCCCTAGGATTCCCTCCCATGAAAACATCATCTACTTTTCTTTTTTCTTTTTAGTAGTCTTCCCTGCCAAAGCTCCTTTGTTTTGACTCTAGGCAAGCATCTTTCCCTGCTCCTATTTCCCTTTCCTTCCCTTATTTCAACTCTCTTTGGTTTCATCTTTCTCTTTTCACTACCTCAATCTTTCGCCTTTCCCCTTTCTAACTTTCTTACCTCTTTTCTCCCCTGTTTTAGCTTTTGATTCCCTCGGCCCTCTCTCACTCTGTGGTTACTATTTTTCCAGTTACTTTCTTGGCATAGTTCTGATTCCATAAAGCTCTTGCAACCACTTCCGTGTAAGCTGGAGCGCCGCCTTCTCAGAGTCCTTTGTTGACTACACCACCTGCTCTCTTTGCTAAAACCATGACAAACCAAAAAAGCTCAAGAACCACCCCGAGGTTGTGGAAACCAAGCCCACCAAGACATGAAGATAGGAAGAAGGAAGACTCAAAGGCACATGCACTCACAAAACAGGTTATTGAAGATGACGAAGAGGAGTTAGTCATTATAAAGAGTTTTGATTACTCAAAAAGAATTGAAAAGTTCAAACTTTCTTTGGTCGGCAGAGCTTTCCATGAGGGCAGAAACACAAATGCAATCCTCTCCCTCATGCCAAGTGAACGTGTGTGGGATATTGAAGGCCGTGTGTGTGACCTGAACTTAGGACGGGGGCGATTTCAGTTTGATTTTGACTCAGAGGAAGACCTATTGAAAGTGCTATGCCTAAGACCCTACCACATCAATTTGTGGTCTTTCTCCTTGGAAAGATAGAAGCTGACGGCAACCGCGGATTATCCGAACACCATAACCTTCTGGATATCCGTCTCCGGTGTACCAAATCTTTTCTGGATGGACAAAACCTTCAAGGATATGGCAGAAGCTCTAGGAAAATTTGTAACTGCTGATGCTGACCACTCTTAGATGCAGGTTACCGTTGATGTAAGGAAACTTCTAAAATTCAAATTCAAAGCTCAGTTCCAGACTAGTGAAACTGCCCTTGTAGAATTCTCTTATGAGAAACTTACAAGCTGCTTCTCTTGCCAAATGATATCCCACGATGAGAAAACTTGTCATTGTTATCAGAGGAACAAAAAGCTCTAAACAAGGCTGAGCGCATAATCAAACCAGAGAAGAAAGCACTCTTGGAGAAACAGGCTGCTAGGACACAATCCCCGTCCAGAGATTATAAACGTATGAGGAGTCTAGAACAAGCTGGTGTAACTAAGGCAAAAACCAGAGTTGACCCGAACTATGAAAGAAGATCTTCTCGACGAATCCTGCACCAAGGAGAAATGGCTTCGAAAGACCTGGACACAAGAATCCCTGTGTGGCAACGCATTCATAGAGAACCTGAGCCAATTATTCCAAACAAAAGAGAAAATCCTCACCATTCATCATCAGAGCATCGTAAGAAAAGAGATGGGCAATACCAAAGCTCCCATTATCGACGACCTAATCAGGAGGCTAACATGCAAACCCACCACTTACAAGATGAAAGAAGAAGTGGAAGATCCCAACGGAGATCGCCTCCTCAAATCCGCCATCACCAAAGATCTCCGCCGCCGCACCACCCGAGAATTAACCAAAGCAGTCATGAGAGATCAAGACTCCAACCTCATGGAACTGCTCATCCTACTCATCCCGATTTTAACAAAGGTAAAGCACTGGCCAAAGGCCCCATTTTCGATGGTACTTCCATAGAAGTGGGCTCAGGATCTGGAGCAAATATCATCTCAACTCGCTGCACAAAGAACAAAAACAAAGATCAAGATGATGAGCCAATTCTAGAGTATGAAATTATCGAGAGGAACAAAGATGGAGCAGGCTTAGGAGAGTCTCCCATTCCACCAATTGGTGAAGTTTCTACTGAGAATCCGCTAATTGGGGATGAAATCACAACTAATCAGACTGTAGCCGCCCCGACCAAGGGAGATACGATCTATCAATCTGCACCATTGAGGAGCCTAACGAGAGCCCAAACACCAGATGACTGGAAGCAATTGCTGAAAGAATGGAATCTGGAGAATCTTAAGGACTCGCAGGCCATGGCGGAAGCAGAGGCTAAATCCTATGAACACCTGAGGCAAGAGCTCCTTGATTAGAATCTCATCATACTGTCTCGGAGATCCTGAACCCGGTGACGCGAAACCAAGCCTCTCCTCTCTCATCCCCTTCTTCGGTGAACAAACCACCACAACAGTCTCCATCGCAGATTAGATTACCCAAGGAAAGAGTAAACGTTGGGTTGCACCAAGGGATTGATCTAGAAGTGGACTTGAATCTCTCTAAGGCCCATGGAAAAGAGAGGAAAATATCTACAAAAGTTATGAAAAATTCTCCTAAATCCATTAAGTTGGGCCTGAAAGTAAAAGCCAAGAAAAGTCCAAATGTTTGCTTAGGAGTTGCATCGAAGAAAATGAAAACGATTAGAGGTCAGCTATCGCCAAAACGGCTCCAAAACAAGCTCAGAAGAAATAAGAGAAGAAGGCGAAAAGTATGAAAAATAGGTGTTCCTTCGAAGTGAGGCGAGTCCGTCTTTCAAGAATTAAACAAGTACCGATGGAGAAGGTTTGATGGGGTTCCAAAACCTATCCAAACTCTCCGAATGAGGATCTTAGCTTGGAACGTTCAAGGGATGGGAGCAAAAACTACGTCCCACCGACTGGAGGAAATGTGTCGTTTGTATTTACCATGTATCGTTTTTCTTTATGAGACAAGAACAATCGGATAGTTTTGCAAGATCTTCAAACATCCTTAGATTTTGATAGTTTGGTCATTTTGACCCTGAAGGATGTGGGAACCAAAATTCTCACTGTCAATGTTATGTGGTTCACGGACTCTGTTAGCCAAAGATCNGCGAAGATAATAAAACAGAAATCGTAAGAGAGTTAGATAACAAAATACGAAATACGAAATAGATTGCGAAGCGATATAGATTAATGATGGACGAATAACAGGAATCGTAAGATAGATAAACGTAAGCGAATACAAAGTTAAAAAGAGAACGGATC